>CM074948.1:9678923-9698855 GCA_037577455.1 Pangasius macronema | reverse complement strand
AATTATGTCACTTTGTCCAAATACCTTTGAGCCCCTGAAAATGGAGGACATTTATATTTCATAATATTTATTTTATTTCCAAGAACACAGCCTGAAATCATTTCTGTGAATTAGACAACAGTACACAAAGGTTGAGTCATCAGTTATGTAATCTAATAGAGCATGTATTGAATGTAAACCAGTATAACTGGTTTGCAGTTCTTGTTTAAACACCTTACAGAAGACTATCACTGTACTACTGTATATCAAAAGGCATTTGACATTATGGCTCCCAATGCTGCAAGATTATCATACTAAGATTAGCAGGCCCACCATGGGAACATGACATGCCTTGGAGACTAATGCCAGTCGAGGGTTTAGCAGAATGGTGACGTTCATTGACAGGCTTACATAGCAAAAGATAGGCAGCTTGGTAGTCAAGGAGAGATGAGATTAGATTTGATTATCACTCTTAAAATGTGGTAGGTCATCCATACTGGCAAGCATTACAGAGGCCCACCATGCATGTATATCAGCCATTCAGCAAATATTAATCTTCATAAAGTCCTTACTCACTACTTCATACATTTCAAATTCCATTACAATGCTAAATACCTGTTTTAAGTGACCAAAGATTTAAAAAATGTAACTATCTGGCAGATATAAGCCAATGTTCCATTGATTTTGCTTGCCTTTCTAGGTGCTGCACACTTGTGAGGCGGCACACTCAGCTGACCCATTTAGCTCCATAGAGTTATTATTGAACCTAAGGGTCAAAAAAGGATCTGTAACAAGCACTAACAGAGGCCCATTGGGACAGGCCCCATGCTAGCTCTATGAACATGTTCAGTTTAGGAGGAGCAGTGGACAGGGTGGTTAATGACAGGGTTGCCAGATTTACATACACCCAACTGGGCTTATTTAAAAATACTTGGCCACCAAGAAATAATACAAATATTAATCTAATAAATTTCCACAAGCAAGGAAAAAGTGAAATAGCAGACAGTTTGTATTGGAAGATTTACATTGTAAGATATATTGTGGAGATTGAGAGATGGACAGGGGGATTGTGGAGAGGATAATGTGCGTACATCAGAAATTCATGTGCACCACCATGACCTTGTTTCCCAAAAATAAATGAGCTTTTTAATATGTGACGGCTGTCATCTGAATTCTATAAAGCACACCCTAAATTAATCTCCTTTCACACTTCTCTGAGAACTTTCTTACCCAGTGCCTTTTTTCACAGTGTCCCCTGGAGGAATGGGTGTGAAAGTACTCCTGTGCTTCCCCTTCTACAGACGCTGCAAAGAGCGATGCAAGGACAGGGAGTGTCCTCCTGAAACAGGTAGGAGAGCCATATTCATAATATAACTATGATTTCATTTGATTTGCCTCTTAGTCTCAGCCCACTAATTAGAATGATTTATGACAGAACTGTTAATCATGTAGAGCTAATATATAAGGTAGAATGAAAAGTCATGTTTTATGTAACTGTGTTAGTGGTAATATACTATAGTCTAACTAACAGCTAATGCACTGGCCTTTTGCCTCTGACCTCAAATAGTTATCCTGAAGATTTATGGCATGTTTATAGTATAGAGGAAGTGTACTTTTCTTTTGGCATCCTGCTAATAGTGCTGTATACTTCTTGTCTAAGGGTTTACAAGCCCAGGGTGGATTTGCTATGAAGCAAGATTCATAAAATGACCAACTCTATGTTAGTCTTGAGTTTCCATAAAGGTTAGATTTAATAGTAAATTTGGTTATCACAAAACTAGCTCCATCCAGTGAGCTCAGCTCCTCCAGCATTTCTGTTTTAATAACAAACTATATTAAACATTTAATCAATGCCTTGTCTTTTGAATAATATATTGTGAATATATAGACACACTGATTAGTGAAATACTTGGGACATGTTTCATCATACTACATGATCCATAATTCATTTCGTTACTGGTTACAAGAATAATCTGCTTTCTTCTTAAAACATCAGTGAACCTCCAGCTGATGTTAAATATATGGCAATTTGGTATTTTTCCTATCCTAGTTCTAATGATCCAATGTTGTTTCTTAAAGAACCTGTGGTACCGAAAGCGGAGCCAAAGCCACGTCCCTGCTCAACAACATCGACAGGCAGTGAATGCGACAGTGGGAGCAACCTGGGTAGTCCTCAAGCATATTTTTCCCAGAAGGCTCGGCTCTCCTTTAGACACCAAATGGATAGCAACTTCAATGCAATAGATGCCACATACTAACTCCTGTCAGCTGCCAAGATTTTGCCAAGGTTTTGAAAATGAACTCTGACCCCTGTTGAGAGACAGCTAGGTGATATCATGGACGGTATAAACGGGACTTGCAAGATGGTGTCTTCATGCCACTCAGGATGTCCTGAATTCTGTTCAATATAGTCATCTTATGCTCTTATGAATGGAATGGTTACAGTGAAGAAGCAAGAGGAGAATACGGAGTGCATTTAGAAAAAATGTTTACAAGATTACAAAAAGTGCTTTCTGTGCCCCATCATTTTCAAACTGTGATACTCGGAAGGCAGCTGATGTCTGCTTACATCTGTCCAAATGGATATTTGTTGATAACAGATAACACTCTTATTTCTCATCTTACTTAAGACGGTTCTTATTTCTTGCTGAACAAAATCTGAAATTTGTACCTGCAAAAGCCTTTTTTTTTACCTTTTCTTTTAAGAGTAATGTTTATTTCTTTATTTCTCTTTCAGATATAAAAGTGTCCTTTTCCATCTCTTTCCTCCACTGACATAAAGCTCAGACTAGTTAATATGCAGACACAAGCAAAGCAGGTGCAAATGTTTTAAACACTACACAGGTGATCAAAACAGGAGTTCAAACTCATATAAGTCATCTCGTTTGTCTATTTGCAAACAAAATGTCACTATAACAATCTCGTGGATGGGTCCTGTACACTAGATTCATTATAACACTATAAATACTTTATATGTCTTTTGTATTAATGTTTGTACAGTGTTTGTAGTTTTGTAAATTTGACTCAATATGCCATTAAAATTAATTTTTTTTCCATGTAATTTTTAAAATGAAAAATAATCAAGCTCATTTCACATTTATAAAATTAAACAAGGCACTAATGTAAACATTTTTTCTCTTTTAGTTTTGTGATTTAATGTGAAAATATTAAAATCATTTCTAAATATTTTCATCTTTTCTATGACTTTTCTATAATTTCTTTGTAAGAAAAGACTAAAAAAGAAATAATTCACCTAGTTCTTTTATTAAAAAATGACTGACAATACAAAAGGTTTCCCGCCTTTAAATGATCCTATAACCCTGAAAGTCTCTGAAGACTGAACATGGAGCCGTCACTATGAGCCGGTTATGTCTTCACATGTTTTTGGGTTTGGAAATGACTCCATCTGGATAGCGCTTTTTAAAGCGTGCTACTACATCAGGGTCCAACAAATGAATTCCATCCAACTGATTCCCCAAAGTTACCCTGAAAAAAATCAAAGAGAGGGCAGAAAAACAATGGGTAAGGAAAGGGGGAAAAAACAAACAAGAAACTAGACTGTAAACTTCCCACTTAAACTATTTACCAGTTTGGTTGGACGTTATGGGGCCTCCCAAACAGTTCAATCTTCCTAGTGCCAGGAGACAAACGCTCAATCATTCCATAGATCTCGTCTGGTTTGTGACTCGTAGAGCGCACCTAAAACACAAAATATGTAGAATATAATAGCAAATTTATTTATGTATAATGTAAAAAACGAGCATGACAAATACCATACCAAATATGGTATGGCAGATACTATAATCGATGACTAAATTACCTCTGCAACAATCACATCACAGTCCAGGCCTCTGTTGAATCCTTGAAGGTTTCCTTTCACTCCAACCTAATAAGACACACAGAGAGAAATGCGTTTTAGAAAAGGAAAAGATGGAAAAATAAAATACGAAGGGCATAAGCACACAGAAACACACCAAGCAGTGCTCTTTGCCGTGGTTCAGCCAGTGTCCGGTCCGTCCTGTCCGAATAATACGCTGGAGCTGATTGGTCTTCACCCAAATTATCTCATCAACTCGCTCATACCTGAGGAAATTAAAGAGAAATTAAAAACAAAACAAAAACCTCTCTGGTATTTGTATAGATAATCTAACATTTTATTTCAAAGACAGATGTACTTACCCCCAGAGGCTTAGACACTCTCTGCCAAGCTCCATTGCTCTGTGAATGATAGTACAGTGAAAAAAACGGCTACGCCACCGAGCCTAGCAAAATCCTACAAACAGATTTACACTTGCTATTTCATGTATATTGAGAATCAATATTACATCCTCACACTATGTCATAACACACGGTGCTTACAGGACATTAAAAACAAAGAGTTCTTTTCACTGCAACCATGAATTTCAAAGGTAAGTCTATACATGGACAAGGTTAGGCGCAGATACACATTTACACCATACAGACAGACACACAGACAGACAGAGAGAGAGAGAGAGAGAGAGAGAGAGACAGAGACAGAGACAGAGAGGGTGGGAGAGAGACAGAGAGAGAGACAGACAGAGAGAGAGAGAGAGGGAGAGAGACAGAGAGACAGAGAGGGAGGGAGAGAGAGAGTGAGAGAGAGACAGAGAGAGAGACAGAGAGAGAGACAGACAGAGACAGAGAGAGAGAGAGAGAGAGAGAGAGAGAGAGAGAGAGAGAGACACAGAGACAGAGAGGGAGGGAGAGAGAGTGAGAGAGAGACAGAGAGAGACAGAGAGAGAGTGAGAGAGAGACAGAGAGAGAGTGAGAGACAGAGAGAGAGACAGAGAGGGAGAGAGAGAGAGAGAGAGAGAGAGAGAGAGACAGAGAGAGAGACAGAGAGAAAACATTGACCATTCCACTGAATGTGTTTTTTTTTTTATATATAAAAGCACATTTCATAAAAGTTTTCATCCTTTCTTTATTTTTATCCAAATTTCTCTGTCATTTCACTGCTTTGGCAATACTATAACTGCTGTAAAAAATCATAACAATAAAGCTAACTGAACTAAACTGAAGTGAACAAATACAGAAAATCAGATGTTAAACTGGCTAACCAGTGACATTTTTTATATATGAAAATGAATATGAATAAAAGTGTCAATGCATATGAATAAAATCTTAACAAGCATTTTGTGCTAAAAATATTGACTTGAAACAGGAAACACTGTGTTACAGAATACGTTTCCACTGTAGACACAGCAGGCTATTGTTAGATTGTAGATTTTTCACTGTGGAGATTCTGAGAGAAGTCAGATAACATGCCGGCTGTCAAACATCCTGCTTCAAAACGACAGCGGATAAAATCAAAATCTTAAGTCTTAAAACCTTAAAGCATATGATGACCTGCTGAGATATAAAAACGAACAGAGGGTGAGATTCGTGAGTTCTGCTCATCACCACTCGTTCTGATGTCGTGCCACAGTTTCATGAATCAGAAGCAGATTCATCCGTACATCATTCCATTCGGTCAAATCTGTGCTCTTCTCCACACAACTTTAGTGACGGAAAATGATTTCTCTTATATAAGAAGTTGCTCCACAACATTTCAAGGATTCTTCATATGTTATACTGACAAAATAAATGAAAACAAGTAGATTCAAATAACATTCATGTCATATTCAATAATCTATACTCCATTAGCATTTGTACCTTCCAGTCACCCAGAGGAAGAGGAAGCCATCATCCTGCAGAATAGGAATGTTAAGTTTCCTCATCTCATCATCTGTTAAAGTTCCATATGGAAGCTCCATGTGAATGTCCCATGGAGGGTCAGCCATCACCACCGCAAACTTCCCCAGGATGGACACGTCCAGGTAGCGGATATCACAACAGATCCACTGAGAAAGCCACAGACAGTAACAAGTACTTCAACTGTTAGGACAGAAATTTACCAAATATGGCAAACTCTGAAGCCAGGTTATCCAATGCCTCTATTGTAGGGGTCCATTTGACACATACATCGGTGATTAATTTTGGTCGAGCGGAGAAGAAGAAATGTTATTGGTCGACCAGACTTACCTGAGCTGGAAACAGTTTCCCCACATTGCTGTCTCCATCTCTAGCATGCAGAGTGAGCTCAGTGGTGCCGGGCTGAGGTCCCGCGGAGCCGCTCTCGGCTTCAGGTGGGCTGTCAATCTCATAGTGTACATATTTACAGGTGTCCATATGGAAACAGGTGTTCAGGAAGGAGCAGTCTCCAAGACTCTCGTCTGTGTGCTTGTTGATGATCCGCCTAGGGAAGTCACGTGACTTTATTTCAAGTAATAAGTATTATCTGGAGGAAAAAAAAAACTTCACACTTTACTGGTTGTTAACCTGGTTGGACTTTACGTCGAACGACGTCCCAACACCACACAGAGGTATAGCGTACGTGAGGTCCTTAGTCCCATGATCGCAGAACTCCTGCACCTGTGCTCGACCCCGTGAACGAAATTTCTCTACAATGGACTGCTCCCTGGCCGAGCTAGTGTTCAGTAACTCAAGGATTTCCCTGCTCACCTACACCCATGCAATAATAATCACAATTTCTTATAATACAGCTATACAATGCTTCAACAGCCAGAAGAGTGCTTTGTACCTTTTTGTTTTGTTGCTCCTTGGTTGACTGCTGGCTCAATAAGCTCTCTATCTCCATATCCAAGTGAGACGTCTTTCCCTTATTGGTTCGGCCCTTTTTCTCTGCCCCAACTCCTCCAGATCCCGACTTCCAGTCAGATGTCCCAGCCAGCTGTGAACTGGAAGCAGAAGAGGTAGATGTCGGTTTGGATGGCGAAGACGACGACTGAAGCAAAGGGGAGGAGCCAGGAGCCCTCTTTTGGTGAATAATATCATCTCCTTTTCTTTTCACACCAGCTTTCTGAGGTTGTGGTGTGGAACTACTAATCATTGCCCACAGTTTGGTATGATCGACAGAGACAACTAAGGTGGATGAAGAAGAGGACGAAGACGAGGTGTTGATGGTTGGCTGTCGGACTTCGATCAATTCCTGAGCCGAAAATTTAAGTAGAAGACTCTGGATGCAGGTGTGCGATACTGGTGATTCAGACTAAGAAAGTTGGACAAAAAGAGAACGTGAGAGGAATAGGGAGAAAGACTTATTTTTTTTCTTACACATTTTATCAACATTTAGATTTGCCACACAATACTTGATGACTAAATTCTCACACATGTTTATACGTACAGAGTTGAGCTGGTTGGTGATGGCCAGAGAGTCAATGGGGAGTGTGAGGCTCAGTTCGGACAGGTATTCCAGATCAGAAGAGAGATTAAGTCCCAGTCCCCCTGCGAGGAGGAGGTGGAGACACCCCCAAACTTCCCAACCGGGACCTGAATCACTGCGTGTGGGTGCCCCATCACCACCGCCAACCTCTTGGTTCGGGCAAAAAAAAAAAAAGAGAGAGAGAAAGATCTGGTTAAAATGACAGTATCTACAATGTTTAGACACAATATCAAGTCAACATTATTTTTAATTTGACAAATGACTTCAAATGAATTTATGAATGGACTTGGACTTGAAACAAGATGATCAAGGCTGTCATCACTGTTTTAGTTCAGCATTTTAAGCTTCAATGGACAATGGAATGGTTGAAACTACCACGTTCACTACATAATGCACCATTTCAAAGATTATATGTCATTTTGTAGCTCAGGGGAATATTCAGTGCACTCGTGATAATGATGTGGGTATACAGGTTCCCAGCCCTGGTCCTGGAGTACTCCCTGTCCTGCACTTCTTTTTTATTTTTAAAAAAGCATCTTCCCTGCTCTCAACCACTTGATTCAACTAATCAGCTCTTCTGGAGTTGAAGTGGCTGTGTTAGAGCAGGAAAAACACCAAAAAGTGCAGGACAGGGGGTAGCAGGTGTGTCAGACACCAGTCTTTGACAAATGCAGCACTGCAGATTTTAACTCATTAAACACATCTGATTCAACTCATGGGCTGATTCCCAAAGCCTTCATGGAGTAAATCTCTTGTGTTTGAAGAGGGTAAACACAAATCTGTGTAGAGCTGTGGCCCTTCAGGACCTGAGCTAGGATACTCGACAGAGTCTTCCATGTATTATGGGTATTACGTGAAACTACAAACCTCCCTTATCTCATGTCCTGTGGAAGACACCGTACAGTCACTGATCACTGATATCTGTTGATTGCTGAAATTTTGTATGAAACAGCACGTTCTAAGTACAGCTATAAAAACCATTCAAACGCGTGTTTTCCGCTACATGAGCTGTGACCGTGGATAAAGAAGTAACTTCTATATAAGTTCATTCATTACTATCCAATGGTAAGATAGCGTTTGGCTAACACAGTAGCATACCGATGCCCAGCTGTGTTGGGTCTTTCCTCCTCCTCTGCAGCCTCTCTCTCAGAGAGTCCAGCTTCTTTTTGTGTGCCTGAATGTCGCTCCATGTATCTGACATCTTAAACACAAACTAAAGGACACTTAATGACTAAATGATTCAAATACTCGCTTTAGTGGCGCCAACAAACAGTTAACAAACTCCTGCCTCAAACACAGGCACTAAACTTCCGCCAAGTACCGGAAACTGAAAGCCTGCGGGCGCTGGCATAAAAGTCTTCACTGCTAACATAAAAGTTTTTAGGGGACACTACAAAACAAGTTTGAGTTGTATCGGAAAGTGGGAATTAAAAATATATATATTATATTATATATTTTATTTGTTTGTTTGTTTTTGCAGCAAATCATTCAAAGCAAGAATGACTTCTAAAATCGGATACAATTCAATTTTATTTGTATAGCGATTTTAACGATGGACATTGTCACAAAGCAGCTTTATAGAAATAAATAGAGTCAAATTAAATTAAACCAAAATAAATTGTAAATATGTGAATTTATCCCTACACGCAGGAAAATGAAAAACAAACAAACAAAACAAAACAAAACAAAAGCAGACCCCGCATGTGTACGTGCTCAGCCTGGTTATGAAGCTGGTCATGGTGATCAGTGACTGTATAGACTTCTATGGTTTTCTACCAGTGGTGCCACCTAGTGGCCACCTGCCTCAGTGGAGGAAAAGGGAGACCGAGCACTGCTAAGTTTGCTTGACTACACGGCTAACACACCCCGAGTGCAGAGCAGTGTATGTTCTTCACCGTTCACACTGCAGTTTGTGTTCATTTTCCTCATAGCGCATAATTAACAGTCTTTTTTTGTTGCTTGGTCATGTAAATCACGTCAACTAGTTCTAGTATTTCTCCACTGTTAGAAAAAAATGGTTTTTAAGGGTTCATCGGATAATTCATGGTTCTTCATTAAATTTTCTACTTGAAACCCTTTGTGATAGGTAAACATTCCCTCTCAGAGGGACAATCTGACAGCTCTTCTAAATTTTATACTCTTCTAAGAACATATTTCTAGGCCAACATGCTAAAGTTCAGTGCCACCAGTTTTCCCATATTTCTACATTACAGTTAAGTAACTGTTATGGGTAGGATTTAGTATGTAGTAACACTTTGTTATGAGGTCCATGAATAGACATATTTATCTAATGATTTGGAAAGAATGAAGCATATATTAATGGCCAACAGTGTCATATAGAATAGCCATTAATAATGGTGATAGTTAAGTATAATTCCCCTTCAGTCAGATTGCAGCCCCATTCATTTTTAGTTCAAGCAGCAAGGTTAACTGATCAAAGGTGACACTTATATTACCAGTGTGAGCAGGAAGGATTTTGACATACTGCTCCAAATCCTCTAGAAACAAATAATAAATGGAGCCTGGTATGTTATCTATGGCTTTGACCTGGCCCAGGGCCCTGTTTGTGGATGGTGATGGCCAGACAGGAGAGGCCATCAGGTTAATCAGGGAAGCCAGAGCCTGGGGATTGGAAAGATGTGCTGATTTAAAACTGTACTGTATTTTATTTTTAATGTACGCTTATGTTGCCGAACTTGCCACAAACCAATATTGTTGCTATTCCTTAGAATATCCATAGATATCTCCTAGATAACAGTTGAGGATAGTAACACTAGAACACTAGAAATAAGGAATGATAATAATCATATATTTATTGTTATCTTATAATAGGTAATACTAGATAAAGTGGACTATATTCAAGATGACATTTCTGCAGTGAACAAGTAGTGTATTGGATCATACTTGAATTCATTAAATACCAGGTCGTGATAGGTGTGTATACCAGCATGTGCGTGTCTGGTACAGGCTATGGCACAGGATGGCTTTTAGTGAGAGAGGAGTAGGCATGCAGACCAATTAACATTTGAGTCACTTCTCATCATTAGCAAGTCTTTGTAAAAGGACCTCATGCAGAGACCAAGACGCATGATTGTGCTTTGCACTTAATCACAAGTGACACACTTATGGCCTTAACAGAGTTGTACGTCAGTGGACACATTTATTTGGCAGCCAGTATGGCTACCGGATTCGCTCAGAATGCTTCTCTTCATCAGTAAGATGGTAGGGCCACTTCAGACATTGGCTTAAGGTAGATGTTTTTGAAAGCTGTTTTTTTTTTTACTATATGATGAGACATCAGAAAGGTAACATTTCCCTGTGACCTTATCACAGTTTTTCCCTACTGAGATACCCTCACACACCCTGACTTTCATCCTGACACACAACCACACACACTTATACCTACCCCTCCCGCAAACAAACACAGAGCCTACACCTCCATAACATACTCATGTCTACATCTGCATAGACCAATAACACGTCTCCAGACACCCACCTTTCTCTGACTTGTATATAACCCACTTCATACTGCTGTTGGACCACTGTGATCAGCTCTCAGTGCACCAGGTGAGGAAATAGGCCTGGGTTTCTGGGATGAACACTAGGATGTGTTCTCAAATGCAGGCAGTGGTGTTGGCTCTGTCCCTTCTTGTGTTAGTGAGTAGGGTCAGAACAGCTCCCAGAATGGACTTACTGGCTCATCTGCTCCAAAACGAGGCAGATGGGAAGGAGGTAAGACTAATTTGTGACTTTCTTGAAAACAGAAATTAACTAGCTTTTATTTCATAATGCAGCATTTTATTCTCTTTATTTGTAATGCAGAGATTTATTTTGTCATGTCAATCATCAGTTCTTCAGACATATGAAACCATTTTTTTCTCATATACAAATTTTAATGAGTAAACAATTTACATATCTGGATTTTCCTCCAATTTCTAGTATAATTAAGATATGACACCAGGTCAAAATGATATAATTATAGGGATTATTTTTAATCATATTAGATCATGTTCTGCCGATTTTGCTATTTGCTCCTTTAAATGTTTCAGTATAATTTATCTTATCCTGCGCATAGGATCTTTCTCGCATACTTCTGCTGAAGCTCCTTTCTGAGCTGGAGATCCCAGATGAGAATGACAGCCTTGGTGATGATGGCATGGAGCTGAACCGCGCCCTACGCCATCTTCCCTTACCCCCGCGTGAACGAAAAGCCGGCTGCAGGAACTTCTTCTGGAAGACGTTCACCTCCTGTTAGCCACACCATTGTATGAAATAGCTGCATTGGTTGCATGGTGGATTTATTTTTAAAAGGACGTTTATGCTTTAGCTTATGTTGTCTTTCATTCCTCATGCTTGCTGGAGTCCGATTTCTGTAGAGCTGGATCTGGAGTAGCCAGTTTTAAAAGTGTATAGTTTTCCGTTTGGTTGTTTTAACAAAACATATTAACAAATTAATAGACAAATAGTGTTTATGGCAATATCTGACCTGTAATAAGACTAATTTTGTGGTTGTGTAAATAGATTCTTAGGTTTTGATGTGGAATAATTGTAAAGTCCTAAATATGGATTCCAAATAATTAAAAAAATAAACATTGGCTCTATTCAGACTCGGACACAAGTGAATGAAACAGTTTTATATATCTGCAGTAGTCATAACTAACATAACTAAGTGATAGCTTACACCCACGGCTGATAAACAAAATCACTTGCTGTACTGATGGATGGGTTTATGAGTTGAAGTTTCTTAAATAATCATTCACGAGTGTCAGTTTCACAATTAATGAGTCACAAACAAAAGGTGAAATTCTGCTGCATGAAGAGCACTTGTTCATTAATATCAGTGGGTGTTGATCAGACATTTAGGTTTAAACATTTAGAGGGCACTGATATTGTTATACAGTGAGGCAGGAAAAAGTAAAAACATATGCAGAGGGATGAGAATCTTCACAGCAAATGGGCAAGTTACTGGATAATCAGAACCACAAATTTAAAGATACAAACCAAGAATAAGTACAAATAGAAATAAAAAGGAACGTTACAAATACTGAATATCTTGGATGGTTTAAAAAACAGATTTAAGATTTTAAAATAAAACTTAATTCAATGATGCCACGATCTTTCAAACTCTCTTCAATTCGAAATTGTATAAATAAAGAAATGACCAACTGACACTTTGTGCTTTTAGTTGTTAGGGGTGAATAATGACATTAGACTTCGCATTAATTATTTCGCAAGTTCGTGAACAAAAACAGTAGGTATTCAAGGCAGATATTCCAATCATTACACGAGTTTCACTAACAGAAAATGTAAGTCAATCCAATCAAAATCAATACATTTATTTTAACCAGCAGGAAGGCCAAATGAACAACTCAACCAATAATGAGGGCATTTTTATACTAAAAACTGCTGGCAAAAAGAGCACAAAAGCTAAAAGCTCTTCAATAACCAAAAAAAAAAAAATGACATTCCGACAACCAGCAATATACATGTTGAACAAAATAACAGCCCCAGCAACCGAGATGGACAAACCAGAAGGCCTAAAGCTCATTTACCTGGATGTAGTTCTTCCTACATTAGCTATTCAGCAAGCAAGGTGCTCTTTGTTGTTTTAGGTGCTTTTAAAGAAGACTACACCCATTAGGAACAAGTTTTCTTTAAGTCCAGATTTTTAAAACTCTCCTTGCCCTGAGGGCTGCAAGGGCAACCTTTATTTTAAGGAGGCACTGAACTGTAGACCACCAATCTCATTTCTAATTCCTTTTATATCTTAGCATTTCCCTCACTACACACTTCACCTACAAATCTCTTTTCACTACATCTCTAAATCCCTTTAGAGCAAATTTACTAGGAAGGTACTATTTCATATTCACATCAATCTGCATAATACAGTAGAGTTGTCCTCTCATAAAGCATCTTACATAAACATCTCATTACAGTTTCCTTCATTTAATCATGTTTAAACACTGTGCCATCGAGCTAATATGAGGTGGTTAAGGTGAGATTTTTTAGGTACAAAAAAAACTAGTCCCAGATCAGCAAATTGTATCCTGACAAACAGCCAAAACACAAAAAGATGGTATTTAGTCTCAGTTATTAAACAGAATGGTGATATCCTTCAATAACAGCGATCAGTTCTAGTGTTAATAGTTCTAGTTCATTGATGTGTCTAACATTTCTTGCAGAGACCAGCAGAGGAGGCGGGAAGTTAGTCTTCGAGTGTTACAGCACAGAGGCTGAATTACTTTCATGTGACCCCTGCCGTTTGTAGCATAGGGGATCACCAAATACAGCTCATAACTGGAGGACGTGAACAATAAAGGCATTTTTACTAAAATTCAACTCATTACTGTCATGATTTCTGTTGGGTTATTTTCATTTTGATTATTTAATGTAATCAAATACAATTCAGTTGGCTGCAGTACAGATTCTCAGTGACAGTAAGTAGAAAAAAAAAACCCTGATCATGCCCTTTCACCTGTTTAGAGAAATCAGCAACTTGTATGAACAACCACACATGTACGCACGCACACACACACAGGTTATTCACAATGAATACTTATCACCCCTGTAAACTAACCATCTTATTCATTAAAGATAGGAATATTACTTGCCCTCTTAAAGTGGCCTATGCAGAAGACTTTCTTATTTCACGGCTCTGCTTAACCCTGAGTATGTAGAATTCAGCTATAATGTATGTGAAATTATTTCATTGGCTAGTTGTCTGGTAATATAAAGATGGGGGGGGGAATAAAGGCCCTACTGTAAGCACTTCTTTGAATATCCCTCAAAAGGCATAAAACAAAAAGCAAAAAGCAGTGAAAGAGAGCAGAAGGTTTGTTGTTAGCAGTCAGTGGAGATTTTGGCAGAGAGATCCTGGATTCTTCGGGCACTGCAGCTCTTGCACAAAATGTGACCGTCCAGAGGGTAGCAGCCTCGACCCTCTCCTTCAGACGAGAGGAGCAAACCACACTCCTGCAACACAAACACTCAACCTCTGACTACTTACTGGTAATTCCTTCCTAGCTTCATTTGCTCAGTTTAGAAATCAGCTGAACATATTAACCTAAACAAAATGTGTTTACCTCACAAATGTAGCAGTTGACATGGAAACTGCGATCCAGAGCCACAATTCTCACCGTCTCCTCCTGACCTGGCTCAGGCATTATGGGTTCCCCACACACAGAGCATCTTGGGGCAAACTTCCTGTTCACACAGGAAATACACAATGTTTAAACATGTGCCCACTATAAATTAGACTGAACAAGATATAGCATGCTTTTCAATCATATCTAAGTTTTGGTTGATGTCTTACACTAGATGTTTTTGATTAAAAGTTAAACATACACAGATGATCCAACATAAGCACAACTGCCCTAATATGCTGAATACATGTGAATAGACTTGGTTTGACAGAAAGGTTAGCACATTCTTATGACTGAGGCAAGTATATATAGAATGCCCCTAAAAGTCAGCAGAGGTGTGGTTACCTGTGGAAGTCCTCAATGCAGTGAATCTGTGAAGTGGCATCCACGGTGAAGGGAACGCCGTCAAGGCAGCAGCCACAGACTACGCAGGTGAAGCAACGTGGGTGATACGCCTTCCCCATTGCCCGCAGGATCCTGTCCAGGATTGGTTTCGAACACTTTGAGCAGCGCTCCAATGTGCTCTGAGAAAAATTGGAGAAACAAGAGCCAAATTGAGACAGTTACCAATGAGAAGATAGGCAATGGAAATAAATTTCATTCCAGATAAGCAAGCAAAAGTAATCACAAGACAGGGAGTAACACACTGAGAAGAAAAAATGAGAATGTGAGATTAAAAGAAAGAATAGTGAATAAGGATGAAACACTACAACAAAGGGATGCGGGTCTAACAACACCAGTTCCACCACAAACAAGGTATTAAGATGTCCAAAATGATGGAGGGGCCATGCACAAGAACACAAACAAGAGAGGAAATAAAATGTAAAGACAAAAAAGAACAAGAAATTTGGGGTGAAATGTGAAACGGCAAAGAGAAACAAAAAATAAAGGTGCAGAGGTACAAAAACAAAAAAAAAAAGATAAGACTCACAATGTAACAGCTCTCACAGTAGCTCTTTTTGTCCAGTGCATAGAAAGGCTTGCCTCGGAGTTGGGCATGGCAAGTGATACACGTGAAACACTCCACATGGAACACCTGCTCCATAGCAATACAGCCGCTCCCATCACCGAGCACGTTGTCTCCACACCTGGCACACCGGCCTGAGACAGGCACAGAATGCAATAATGGCATAAAAGGTGTCAATGTCACCCTTTAAATTTTATACAATTTATACTGCACCCCGAGTGACTCATTGTTTTTAAGGGCATGAATGAGCCATCATACCGAAGTACTCCTCTGTGGGGGGATGATTCATGTCATACACCAACTTCTTCGTGAGACGATCCAACTCCTCCTCTGGTCTTGGCACTGTTCCCTGGTGGTACAACATGATCTATTATGAAATATTAATCGGAATTCCTATTCACAAACCAATCACTAAGTTTGTATAATGGTCACGAAACATTATCTTTAAAATCTGTTTATGGAACTGCTAAGAGGAACTATTGCTAAATAATTCCTCTAAATCCTTAGTAAAAGCAAACCAGTGACTGGCTTATGTGGCAGAAGTCTACACGGTGGACTCAAATGTAATCATATATTATAATTTCACATAAAAAGGTGAAAATGTCATTTTATGTCATTATATCAAAAAGAAAACTTAAATGCTTACTATTTGTAAAGCATATATGGCTAAACCTCAGCATATACACTATATGGCCAGAAACTGAGTTGCCTGCACAGAGCCCTAACCTCAACCCCACTGAAAACCTCTGTGATGAATTGAAATGCTGACTGCACCCCAGGCCTCCTCACCCAACATCAGTGCGTGACCTCACTAATGCTTTTGTAGCTGAATGAGCAAATCCCCATAGCCATGCACCAAAATCTACTGGAAATCCTTTCCAGAAGAGTAGAGGTTACTATAACTGCGAGGGGGGTGGGGACTAAATCTGGAATGGGATGCTCAAAAGGCAAATATGAGTGTTATATTTAGGTGTCCACAAAAAAAAGAGTTAAGAATTCTTGTGAAGTCTTTCACTCTCACTAGTAAATTCTCACCTTACTAGCCTGGTAGCTCTGCTCTTGTCCTTTCTTTCCTGGTGGTCCCTGTACCCTGCTTGGCACCTGAACACCACCAGAGCCTGCCTTATATGCTGCTGGATCACCATGGGCCTGCTGGGCTGGAGGTGGAGGTGGTGGGTACCAGCCCTGTCCCTGCCCTGGGACTTCTGCGTAATGTGGGCGGTCCTGTGGGGCAGGGCAAGTAGCATGCTGGCGAGGAGGGGGCGGGGTGTAGGCCTGCTCTGCCTGTCTCCCGCTCTGAGAATAAGTGACAGGCTGGGCAGTTTTGACCTGCACGGTGAAGCGTGGCCCGCTCGGGGTGGAGGCAGTGGTGTAGGAGGCTGGCACTGGCTGGGGGTAAGGTTTGTGGGTGGAGGAAGATGGGGATGGATAGGCGTATTCAGGCTTTGGAGTGGACGCATAAGGTGGAGAAGGATGGTACTGGCTTTGAGGATGAGGAGGGTAACCCATGGAGGGTCTGGTCTGGGACGGAGCACCTGTCTGGTTGGATGGTTTGTAGCGCTCGCTGTGGAGATGCTTGTTGTAAGGCACATTGTCGTATAGCTGTGTGGATTGAAAGTGAATGTAAATCTTTCACTCACTCTAAAATAGACTGGCTAGATTTGAGTGTGATTCCATGCATTTCATTTATTAATTTTCAAAAGCACATGAAAAAAAATGCAACTGCAACCACAACACTGTAAATAATTCATAACAATGCAGGCATCACTCTAATGCAAGACCACCAGTGCAGAATATGATTTACCACACAGCTGCATCATATCTACATCCTAGGAAATATTTCGATCTCTATACTGTTATAATCAAAGTAAGCACAAATGGTCTGGACACCCTTATTTTTAAAATTCTGCTTATTAGAAAATGTCTATTGCAAAATGTTAACTTCTAGATGAAAGATAAAAGATAAGACAGAGGAACTAGGGTACCTGTGTGCTTGTGCTCTGAGGATGGCTGTCCATGTCAGCCAGCATGCATGTGAGAGAATCTATCTCCGCATCAATATTAGAGAGGTGTTTATCAGACCCACGTGCCTGGAACATGACAAGAACTGATAAAACAGCATATTTATTCATAACACACTAATTTAATAATAATAATAATAATAATCTTATTCTATATAGCGCCTTTAAAAGTTGCTTTGTCAAGGCGCGTTCCATGAAAGCTTACATAAAGGAAAACACAACAACATAAGACAATATTCAATAAATTCAACAAGAAATAAATCACAAAACAATACAATAAAAAACTTTTCAAATAAAAGTATTCCTGAAAAGGAATTAGCATCCCTAATGTCAATTGGGAGTGAATTCCAGAGTTTTGGAGCATACGTTGAAAAGGCCCTGTCACCCCTGGATCGTAACCGAGTTTTGGGAACAACTAAGAGACCGTGCTGAGAAGATCGTAGATTGCGAATTGGCGTATAAGGTATTAAAAGATATGCCAGGTACTGTGGAGCGAGTCCATGCAGAGCCTTGTAGGTAAGCATTAAGATTTTAAAATCTATACGGTATTTAACAGGGAGCCAGTGTAACGTCTTCAAAACAGGAGTTATATGGTCGCCAGCCCTGGCCCCAGTTAAAATTCTGCAAGTATTGCGATTTATTAAGAGAGGATTTGGACACTCCAACGAGGAGAGCATGGCAATAATCAATTCATGAGAAAACCAAAGAATTGATCAGTTTTTCAGTAACAGGAAATGGCAACATCGGCTGAATATGTGCAATATTTCTAAGATGAAAAAAGGAGGTCTTTACCGTGTACTGTACAAAAGGCTCGAATGACAGAGTGGCGTCAAAGATAACACCAAGGTTTTTTAATTTACTGTGTAGCTCTAGGGCAACACAATCAACTGATAGATCTATAGAAGCAGCATTTCACAGTTGGTGGGAAGAGCCAAGAAGCATAACTTCAGTTTTAGAGCTATTCAGACACAGAAAATTTTTAGACATCCACAACTTAATCTCAGAAATACAGTTGGAAAGATGAGGGACATCTACAAATTGACCAGGTTGAGAATGTATATAAATCTGAGTATCATCAGCATAGAAGTGGTAGCTGAGGTTAAGGGATCTTAATAGCTGACCAAGAGGATAAATATAAATGCTAAAAAGCAGGGGACCAAGAACTGAGCCCTGTGGAACACCAGTACAAACAGGATCCATATCAGATCTGAAACCATCCATAAAGACAAACTGACTGCGACCCGTAAAATATGACCTAAACCAATCTAGGGCAGTCCCAGATACACCAAAGACAGTTTCCCGTCGATTAAGTAAAAGCATGTGGTCAACAGTGTCGAAGGCTGAACTAAGATCGAGTAAGATGAGAATCAAGAGAACAGTAAGTCATTAACAACTTTAACCAAGGCTGTTTCAGTGCTGTGCAGTTTCCTAAATCCAGATTCAAGGGGCTCAAACAGATTATTAACCATTAAATGGTTGTGTAATTGAGACGAAACAACACCCTCTAAAATTTTACCAATAAATGGAACATGAGAAATTGGACGAAAGTTACTGAGATTGTTCGAATCACTATTTTGCTTTTTTAATATGGGAGTGACAGCAGCAGTTTTAAGTGCAGTTGGCACAACACCAGTAGCCAAGGAGTCATTTGTTATTGTAAGAACAACAGGGCACAAGTAACCAAAACAGGATTTAAGTAAACTAGAAGACAGGGGATCAAGTATGCAAGTGGAAGCTTTCATACTAGATACCTGTGCACAAAGAGACTCAGAGGGGACTAAGGAAAAATTAGAGAAGGGTGTACCGGAAAAACTTGGTAGTTAACTGTAGAAACATGAGGCCTAAAAGAACTGTGAATATCTTTGCGAATGTTATCAATGTTTAAACTGAAGAATTTAAGAAAATCATTGCATGTCTGAACTGATGCAGCTAGAGTGCTCGCACCATCTGCTTTCAATAGACTGTTAATTATGTAAAAAAGCTGCCTAAGGTTGTTATAATTATTGTCAATAATATGAATATGAGAAAAATATGAAGACCTTGCGGTGTCAATTTCTGCTTTATATTGGCCCAAACAGGTTTTCCAAGCGTGACAAAAAACTGACAAGCAAGAACCACGCCACTTCCACTCCAGTTTGCGACATTCCACCTTCTTTGAATGCAAATTGTCATCATACCAGGGAGCTGTACGTACAAAAGAGACATTGCGTGTTTTAATAGGTGCAAACGTCCAAATTGGCAGCAAGAGCGTTAGTAAGTAAAATGAATTTATGCTCAGAAGGGACAGAAGACAAATCATCCAGGAATCCATTAATCGAATTAACAAAAGCAGCAGGGTCAAATGATTGCCAGTGACGGAAAGATACAGTACATGCAACAGGCCTTAAACCTCCAAATTAAAAAGGATGGCTGAATGATCAGAGAGACCAACATCTACAGTAGAGAGATTCGACACAAACGCATCATTTGCCATAACTAAATCAAGTGTATGACCTTTACAATATGTAGAAACATTCACAAATTGTGTGAAGTTAAAACAGTCCACCAGAGATGAAAAGTCCTTGGCCAGAGCACAGTCTT
>CM074948.1:9650775-9665755 GCA_037577455.1 Pangasius macronema | reverse complement strand
AAATCCATTGTGGTGGTGTATAGAGCCAAAAATATTAGAATTGTGTCGATGTCCCAATATTTATGGACCTGACTGTATTTTAGCAACACTTAAATTACAACATGCTTCTAAACTTACTGAACTCTGGTCTCTACATGTAAATATAGGAACTTACTTCAGCTTCAGCTGTGAATTCTGCTAGTTAATTGCCACAAACGTTTTAATCATGGATGGGATAAACATTGGTTTATGCAGGTGTTGATTATTTGGCTTATTTGGTTTATTTTTTAAATATAAATGAATACAAGTGTTACTTTGTTAATGTTATTTTGTTAATAGCTGTTCAAGCGATATGATATTGGTTCACTGGTCCATATATCTATCATAATACTGTGTTTGAATTGTAGGGTAGATTAAGCAATTGAGGAGTCTATAAAAATATTTTGGTCTTTTTGCTCCAGTTCCTGTGTCCTGGAGGGAGTCAAACAGGGTTGTGGAGGTTTGCTTTGGTTAAGTGAACTCCAGGACAATGTTATTGGACCTTGTGACCTACTGACAATGCATGTGTGCCCACGCACAAGCACACAGGCACGCACTCGTACACCCTGCTGTTTAGCCGCTCACGCGCGCTAACACATTTTCTGCATAAATCCACCCACACAAAATAAACAGGTAGGCTACAGATCCAAAACAGACAACCCCTCTTTCCTGCCATCACTTTACACTGGATGCAGGTAAAACAGAAAAAGCTCCAATAAACAACTATAAATACCTGATGCACGTTGGGGTCTGGTTTCTTTTCCTGTGGCTCTTCCACTGCATGCGTGGGCTGCCTGGGGAAAGGGAAACAAAGATCCAGAAAGGTATTAAGTTTTTGCCCTGATTTGAGACCAGTTTTAGTGAATCTATTGTCATGGTTTAAAATCAGCATGTAAGGTTTGGGAAGCTGTTCCCAGATCAGTGTAAATAGAATGTCTTCTACCAACACAGGAAATGAGCAGCCCAGCCACATGGAACTTCCTGCATTACATTATAAAGGATCTCCTCCCTCCAGTTGCCCTGGCCAGTTGTAATAAACATCTGAGAAGAGAGCACAGAAGTCTGTGTGTGGTTTGGATTGGCACTGCTAGAGAGGGGTCACAAAGACACGGTGGTGTTTGTTCTCGTCCCTGCTGGTCGGGGTGAGTTTACGATTAATGTATCTTAAATTTTTTTTTTCCATTTTTTAATATATTGGATTTGTGTAGTTCCATGAGTGTGTCTTTTGAATCCAAAACACTCCTTACAAAGAATGTTGAGAAGTGCAACGTTCTTTTCGAAAGGTTAAAGGATAATTTCGTGCTTTTACATGAAGCTTCAGTGAAAGGTTTTAAGGGCCCTTCAGGTGTGGAGAGTCCTTGCTGCTTTCAGAATGAATTCCAGACAGTCCAGTGGTACTGAGTCCTGCATAATTCTTCAGTATTGGTTATGCTAGGCTTTACAGTTTGTTTGTTTTTCCTATGAAAACCATGGGCTTTTCTAAGCTTTTAATGAGTGAATGACTTGCTGAAATTGTCATCAGTTATGCATCAATCTCATGTTGATTATATATAACAGAGTAAAACTGCACTTTTTAAAATTGCTGTATTAAAGAGTTCCATTTAAGTTGTTAGAGTTACCTGGATTAGAGATTGCACTGATTTAAGATTCAATGAATCGTCTCTCTATCTGCAGGTACGAGTAGGGAGCTGGTCTCCCCAAACAGATCCATCCAGAACATTCTCTTCTGACCATTTCGAATACAGCGTAAGAAAGTCAAGTTTATTTATTCTCTGGAAATGTACATAACTGTATAATCAGTGTGTTGTAAATTGAGATTCGATACTTTTTTCCTCTATTAGACAATGAGCAAAATGCAGCTGGCTATGGAGGATAGTCAGGGATCCACCAGACGTGACTTGGTGGTGGAGGTGCAGGGATATGTTAAGGAGTTTACACGCCACTCCAATGATGTTCTGCTCAATTTAAATGAGTTACGGCATCGCAACATCCTGACTGATGCCACACTTCTGGTGGGCAGTGCCCGGCTGCACGCCCACTGTGCAGTGCTCATAGCATGCAGGTCAGTATGCAGGCATTGCCAGGACACACAGGCCATTTGCTTTCTCTCATCCTCACTCCCATGTTTCTTCCCTTTCCCTTACCCTCCCTCCTCTGCTGATCCTGTTTTCAGCAAAACGCCTTATTGTTTGAAGATGGTCATGTCATTCTTTACTCTCCTGAGGCCATTTATATCTGAGCATATTTCCGTAATAATTTTCTCCCTAAGTTTATTATGTTTTTTGAAGGAAATCTGTGTAGGAAACTTTCAGAACGTATGTTTCTAATATTTTAAAAGTCTTTTTTTGCTTTTTAGTTTATTTGATATATTTGAATCTCAAATCCTGTAATCCAGGTTTGTTTATTTCTACTGATTTTCCTCCATGCTCTTTTTTCAATCTTTCCAATGCTCAAGTGCACTTTGTGTCTTTCTTACCTATGATCATATGATGATTTTTTGTGTATCTTATTGCCTTGTGTCTCTTTCCTCTCAGTGGCTTCTTCTATTCCTTGTTCTCCCGCCACAAGACTAATGCTGTGGGAGAAAGAGGGGTTTCCCTGTCTCTGCCAGAGGGGCTAGATGCGGGTAGTGTGGCATTGCTGCTGGACTTCATGTACACCTCCCGTCTTCCTCTAAGCCCTGGCACTGCTCCTGGTGTGCTCGCCGCTGCCACCTACCTGCAGATGGAGCATGTTGCTGACACCTGCCGAGCTTTTTTACAGAAGAGGTGAGACTTGGAGCTAGATGCAGAGAGCTTAGAGTTGCTCAGAACAGTATACAAAAAAAGGTTAACAATACTTAATTATACTTAATAATGGTTCGGCTTGCAGCATATACGTATGTATTTAGTAATGCATAAATCACTGGGGTGCATATCACTGCCACATATAGATAACACCATGGTATTCTCATGTCTGAGTTATTCTGTGTTTGCTATAGACTATGGAAAGCTAAACCATTCTGTCCCTTGCAGTGAAAAAGTCTGTGCAAGCCGTCCTCTGGTGGACCTGGCATCCAGAAACACCCATGTGAGTTTCACAGTGAGCACTGGTGGCAGATCACCCCCAGCCCATCCCTCTTTTTCTTCCTCCCCTTCTAGACCTGCAGTGGACATGGAGGAGCCCCGCCCTGCCCGAGCCAGGTGAGAGAGGGTGCAAGGGGGAGATAGCAAGTGAAATGGATGAACTATGTGAACAACCAATAATAACATCCTGTAGCTGAAATTCACATTTGGTGTATTATGCTTCTTATCAACACATACTGTTGGCCCTGGTGTAGGGTTCCTGGAGAGAGCTCGTCCTCAGTAGAGCCAGTGACATGGCAAAGTCCTGCTCCCAGCTCTGAAACATCAGCCCTATCTCCAAACACTCCGTCTCCAGGCAGTCCCTGTCAGTCCAGAGGTCAGCCTAACTCACCGGCTGAGTCCAGTGGTTGTAGTCTTTCCCCTAAACTAAAGGTATGTTGACATTGTGTGTGAGTGTTTATATGTGGCCATGTAACTGTGTCTAGCTCATGTACTTATCCAAATATTTAATATTTTACATTCAAACAGTAAAAGGGCTAAATGTTTTTTGTGTTCTGAAGCTATGGGAAGGTATAGGCATTAACTATGGAATGTTAATGTGTGTGTGTGTGTGTGTGTGTGATTTCTTTACAGCCACGTTCTGAATCCAGACCTACTCCTGACCCTAAGGCCTGTAACTGGAAGAAATACAAATATATTGTCTTGAACCCTCTCTGTGCTACACCCATTAAAGAAGAAGGTCCAGGCGAGGAGCTGCACACTTTTGACCACTCCTCCTCCTCTAGTGATAGGGCAGATGTGACACCCAAACTGTCCAATGAGGCATGGTCAACTGCTGGACATGGGCTGAATGATATGTAGGTTCAATTAAGTGATGGAATTCACAACACATCTGTTCATATTTATACATGTTATAATCATCTTTAACAGATGTAATGACAGAGTCCCATATGGAATATTTAATAATTGAAAAAATTAAATGCCATAAGATTCTATGTTGCTGCATATAATAATATATTAATAAGATGCAAAAGAGAAAACCAAACAAACCAATTTTTTTTTTCTTCAGACAAACACCCTTCACAGCCTACCATGGACTCTCACTCCACACAGCAGACACATACAAGGCACCATCAGCAGCTGTTGCCCGGGACAACAGAGGTCAGGACAGTCTTTATTTCTAATTTTTTTTTATTCATGCTTGCTAAACTGAAACATAAAAGGATTTTGTCATGGATGTATTGATCATATATGGTTCATGTTTAATAATAACAATTTCTGGGCTCTATCTTTGTTCCTAGACCTCTGCTCTCTGTATCAGCGTCCACGTCCCCCTGCGTTAGATGACGCCAAACAGAATGCCCATCCTTTTGGGAAGCGTCCAGTCAAGCTTGAGAATCACTCCCCAGTGATTTGTTATTCAGGAAATCAAGGGAGCACAAAGCCTATCTGCTCAGGTGAGGTGGTTACTTCCCAGACAAGCTCAATTAATACAATATTATAAAGATGCGTTTACTTGTACATTTATATATATGGCATTTAGCAGAATTTAAGCTGCTCTGCTTCTCCTGTATGTTTCTATAGGAGAAAAGCCATATCGCTGTAATGTGTGTGGGGCGCAGTTTAATCGTCCGGCCAATCTGAAGACCCACTCCCGCATTCACTCAGGAGAGAAGCCGTATCGCTGTGACACCTGTGGTGCTCGATTTGTCCAGGTGATGAACCAGACTCGTCTGCTACAGAGTGGTTTAAATAAGTTTAATCTGTAATTTGATCACTTCCCAGTCCCAATATCACTACAACAGTAATATACATATGCATATATGATAATATATATACTGGTACTGGTATTACTTAATTACAGTGGGCAGGTCTATTTGTCACTATTTGTGATATAGCATTATGGGAGTTAATTACCATGATGTACATATATGATGGACATATTCACAATGTCCTGTTGTACCCTGGCAATTTTTAATGGCATGGTATAATATCTTCTAGTATTGCAATGAGCTTTAAATACTCAAATAATGCATGATATAAACAACTATTATTAAAGCATTCTGAATGTATTATGCTTCACTATTAAATCATTTTGGATGTCAATTACAGAATGTACATACAGAAACAGTACACGAGAGAGAACTCAAGCACAAAGCCATCGAGATTCTTTTGAAAACTTGGACTATGCATACAGTATGTACCCAGATCATTTACAGTCGTGTGTGTTTGTGTAGGTGGCTCACCTGCGTGCCCATGTTCTGATCCACACTGGGGAGAAGCCATACCCATGTCACACCTGTGGAACACGTTTCCGTCACTTGCAGACGCTGAAGAGCCACCTGCGCATTCATACAGGGGAGAAACCATACAGCGTGAGTATTATATAACTCACAGAGTCACATTTAAAGCAAAATTTGTTGCACTGTTTGTAAAAGTATCAGCTGTATTGTATGAGGTTACCAAGGAAGTAAAAATATAATAACATCATAAATCTATTGTCATTATTTCTCCATTGTTTCCTTCCCTCCATCTGTGCCAGTGTGAGAAGTGTGATCTGCGTTTCCGTCATAAGAGCCAGCTGAGGCTACATCTGAGGCAGAAGCATGGTGCTGTTACCAACACCAAGATCCGCTATAAAGTCCTGGCCGACCCATACCAGCCTGCACCAGCCATACTGCAGGCCTCCTGAAGGATCTAATACAATACTCACCCGATTTACAATGTCCTGTTGTACTCTGGCAAGGTTTGGGGTCTGATATAATGTCTTCTAGTATTCCAATTAGGTTTATTATACTCAGATAATTCCCAGGTTAGCACTCTGTAACTTCTGCTATGGGCAAAGGCTTACAAAATCGCTCCATATGAAGAGAAAAGCATGGAAACTACTGCTAGGCTTTTATGCTTGTTTTACAAAATGAGGTGGAGTGTTGCATTTCTGGAAAGCATATACACATCAAAACAGAAAAACACCTTCCAGAAATGCTGTTCTCCTGCACTAGACGTGCTGACTTTTATTAAGTATCATACTTTTCTACTTTATTATTTATTTGCCTGGATTAGCGTTCTCTTTCTCGCTTGGTTTTTAAATATGATGTAAATATTTTTAAAAAACTGATGGAAATATTAGTTTCTGATACATCTCTCAAAACAAATATTAAATTAATATTACTTTTAATCAACAGTAAACTTCAAGTTATCTACAGCTCTTGGAGTAACATAACTATGAGTAATATTTCATTTCAGTAGATACTAATTCCTAAAGCAGTGTAAATGGTTTGTGGAGGGGTGTGTTAGGAGTTTAGATGGATAACAAAGAAGTACAAGTAAAGTTGGGTGAGAAATGAATACCGTTTTTTTTTTTTAAAAAATGGGTGACACCTTGAAATGCGAATTGATGGACAGGAAAAGTGTGATGAAGCGATGTGTATGTCTGAGAATGATAAAGAAAGAGAGTTTGATTGAGATAATGTGAAATTGTATCATTTTGTCTGTGATGTGGAAGAACGTCTATGCAAGTAGGAAAAGCTAAGCTTATGGGAGTTAGTTATATTTGGATTCATATTTGGTCCATATGTTTACTTTTCCTTTTTGAGTAAGAGAACAATCTTTAGTTGGCTGTATCTCAGTAAATCAGTGGCTGTCATGTTCTCATACAGTGCATGTGAGAATGACAGCCTAATCATGTAACTGTGTACTTACTTGCGCACTAACAATTCTTTTGCCCTACTAATCTAAAAAGGCCTGGAGCCTATGTATTTAGTAACTCTACTATTACTACAAATGCTGTCTTGAATCCTGGATTTGGTAGGAACTATAATTTTGATTGAAGGAAACGTATATTTTGTTGATGGTGTTGATAGTCTAGGAGTCCAAGCAGGCCAAGGACTCAAATAAGCCAGACAGAATAAATGTAAAGGTTGATGCTGTGGATGAAGATATTATTGAGTTTGTCAAATCTAAAGTTCTTTTGCTGGACAAAGACAAGACTTATTTTATATAAATTAAAACTAAATTAATTTCTTTTAATTGGAAATATAGTGTCTGTGGTTATTGTGTTTGTGTGTGTGTGTGTGTGTGTGTGTGTGTGTGTGTGTGTGTGTGTGTGGTCATTGTGTTTTTATGAGAATCAAAAATTTCCCTGCAGCAATTTTCTGAAATGGTATTAATAACATACTTCAGCAAATTAATATATAAATAAAGGATCCAAGGATAATACGTTTTATGCAAACTATCAAGGGACAAGGTCAAGTTTTAAGTCATGGCTCTTTATCTCTGAACCTAAAAAGCTTCTCCTCCTCATCCTTCCTTCCTCTGGTTAGCTCATGTGTGCACCACTAATCCAGAATGACTCATTTGGGTTTAGAGTGCTTCGGTTCTCTGTGGGTGGTGCTAAAGCAAGAACAATCAAAAGGGCGGGGTCGGGGGGACCTGTTTCCAGTGTTACAATAAAGTGGGGTGCCCTCAGGTTTTCACTGAGTCAGGGGGTCTACCTGGGACTGGAATTTCCTAAAAAAAAAAAAGCCATTCTCGAGTCAGTTTAAAACCTGACTGTTCTGCATATACTGTATATCTGCACATTCTTTTATATATCATATTGTCTTCCTGAAGGGCAGACTCAAGGCTATATCAAGGCTTGGTAGTCCTTGTTTAAACCTTCAAGAAATACAAGTAAAAATGTCTTGCTTTGGATTATTTTATTAATCTTGTACAAAATAAAGGTAAAGGAACAGTGATCCAACTCATCTGACTATTATGAATACATTAAAAAAAGAATAAGATTTGTCCCAAAAGAACAGAAGGACATTTAAATATGTAATGAATTTAATGAACAAATAAATTAATGACTACTAAATTACAATCATACAACAGTTTCAAAGTGAGGGTTATAATTAATTATCAGATGGTTTTAAAATAGAGTGAGCACAGTTAAGAAACACTAGATATGCAAAACTGGAGTTATACAGCTTCTGTGCTGCTTTTCACTGAACTCAATCAGGGCACTCCATTGCAGTTTTCCTGCTGCCTTCTTAATTCATTAATGCTATCACCTTTTAATGTTTCCATGCTAATATCCCTAATTACACTTCTTATTGTATATCTGATGAGGCATTCTTAGCCTGCTGCTGACCTTAGATAAGAATAAATTCTTTTGAAAATGCCCTTTCCTCTCAAGTCACAGTTATAGGGACAATGTACGCTACAGTAAACTGCAGTCCAGAGAACTGGGCAGAGTTCCTTCAATTGTTTCTCTTGGCTGAAAGATAGAAGTACAGTCATGTTGTCTGACAGAAGAATAGTCATACTGTCTGCTAGCTGTCTGATTACCGGTCAGTTTTTCCATAAATGCCACTGTTGTTTACTAAAGCTAAGACCTTGCAGTGATCATTACATTTGTTGGCCAATGGCTGAATCTCTATTTTTGTGGTTCAGCTAAGGAATTTCACAATCAAAATGTCTTTGTGTGGGTTTTTTTTTTCAAGACCTTTCACACATTTACATTTATTCATTAAGCAGATGCATCTTTCACTGAACAGCAAAGACCTTGTATCCATGTAGATTAGCAGATGTCAAAAATGTACACTCTGTAAATTTTAAACCAATTAGATTCCACTCGAATTAGACTCTGCTACCTAGAACTGCATCTCCATGGTGGTTTTGGTATCTGTGGCTTTGTCCCTGTTTTCTGTGTCTCCCAGACAGAGGAATCATACACTAATTTTATTTATTTATTTATTTATTTTTAACCATCACCCCATCACACCTTGGCATAATCTCTCAATTTACTCTCTCTAAGACACCAAACTGCATTATACACTCTGTATAGATTTACAGGCTCTATAAATGACTAAATGAAAATACCTATTAATAACTTTTCAGGGTGGATTTCCAAATACTCTTTAATATTATCTCTAATATCTGGGTCAACATTTCGTACTCAGTTTCTGCTTCACTTGCGCACACATCTCTGTAAATACTGCTGGTGGACTAATGTGAAGAAGCCCATGCAACTGTAGCTAATATCCTGCCTCTAATAACACAGATCAGTTACCAATTTTCATAACCTCTTTAACCCTCTACTGCATGAATTATTTATTTATTTTTATGGATTTTTATTACTTGAATTAGTTCAAGAAATAAAAANTTTCAAAATTAAAAAAAAAATAGGGGGGTAGTTTGTAAATTGTTGCCATATGGCAACAATGTGCAGTAAAGGGTTAAGGTAATTTATCATTAGATATACATTAATTATTAAATAAAATATCACATACCATAAAAGGTCTAGAAAAGCACCTATCTTGGTAAAACGCCGCCGTTTGTGGGTTTACTTCACCGATATTACAGTCTTTACTAACCTGTTTACTAACAAGGTGACAGCGCCAACTACCGGCCTGGCATAAGCAATACAGCGGCTTTGGCCGTGTGTAAACGCGAATCGTTTTGAAAACGTTGTCGTGTATACGTGAACCTTTTTGAAAACACAAGAGAAAAACAAACTTTTCAGTTTTTAGTACATCGTTGTGGCGTAAACATAGCCTAAGAGGAAATGGTTGATTGCACATTTTGCTAAAAGTCCTTGAAGGAAAACTCAGTCATTCATAAAAATTAAAAATTATGAGTCAGTGTTAATTTTACAATACATAGAAAGAGTGAAATGTAATCCAACATTTTGTTCAATATAATATAGCCTAATAATATTTGTTTTTGATTAATAATCATTTTGACCACACACAAATTTCAGACATAACCTTTGACCTTTGAGAGACTGTGCCCGCCCTCACAAACCCCCAGTCACTGGACTTGAGTAGCAGGTGATGTCAGTGAGGCATCCTTTTATTGGGCAAAAACCTCTTTTAAATATGCTAGTCTGTATTTATATACACCTAGTAGTCCGGGCATGTAGTTCAAGTTTATAATAACGCTTTTAGGCTCAGTGCAAAAAAAAAAAATTGCGGTTTTAAGTAAGTCTCCCAACCACAGACGACTAACTACACGAGGCTGCTTTATAACGTTAACGTTAATGAGCAGGAAGAGAGGCTGAGTGTGAGGCTAAAGCAGGTCTGTATGTTATTATGAATGACTAATTGCGAACCTTTCCTCCTTCGCTCTTGTTAATTTGCAGACAATAATTTTGTGGGCTGTGTTTGTGATAGTGTGTATAGTTGTGTAAGCAAACAAAGGTGTTTAATCTACAGGTTAACCACTGATGTTCCCTAGAAGGTTTTTCTACTGCAAAAATACATATTACACACACACAATATACAAATAAAACAATACAAATATATATATATATATATATATATATATATATATATATATTTCCTTATATACACATGCTGTGTGTAAGGGAGGGAAAATACTTCCCCCGGTGAACATGATCATATTCTGCTGTACTATGAGTGAAACAACAGAGGGCTCCACTAGGTGACTTTACAAACAGGGCACAAGCTAATACTATGGTTTTGTAATGGGTAAGCTTTATTTTCAGTATATATATATAAGAATGTAGAGGATAAAAACACATAGCAGGTGTAAACAAAGGGGAAGGATCAGACAGTTCACTATCCAGAATTTTTTTTTTATTATTATTTTTATTTTAAGGCTATCATTTATGGAGTGACAAATAGTCCAGCTTTAGCTTGAAAAAAAAATCCAGTGTTTTTATGATAAAAGTTTACAAAAGTCGTGTTGGCTTTCCATATTAACTAGTAAATTGCTGATTGCTCAGCAACAACCCTGGTTTATGTAACAGCGCTGGTGTACATGAGTATATTTGAATACAAAATAGAAAATATGCGATCTATTTGTTATACAGTATATAAGATATCAATTCCTCTTTTCTTCTTGTTGATCCTTTTTGTTTACCTTTCTTATTTTTCCTTTTCCATACACTTCTCTTCCATACACTTTAGTTAATGCATACTAAATAGCTGCAGAATTTGGTTCACTTTTGACAGAATTTGTTAGATATTTGTTTTATTTGATGTTTTGAGGACCCACACCTGACTATGTGATGTACATCTGTAACAGTTGTACTATTTTAATTAAACATATTGCAAATGATAAATTCGCTGAGAGCCGTTATCGAATTCCACTGTCATACCCACACTTTTCCCTTCTTTCTGTCTTGACCTGCATCTTGTTCACAGCAGCCTCCTCCCAGGCCGTGGTGGTATGTGGCAGGCAGGTTTTTGTAGACAGCGCGACTGTAAGGGATGAAACAGAGGCTGAGCTGCAGGAGACGAGCCAATCTGCAATAGGCAGCCAATGCCAGAACAAGCAGTGGGGTGACAAGCAGGAAGCCCACGATTAACAAAGTCACACAGCCTCCATCACTCAGCAGGCCCGAACAATAGGGTGATGTATTTGGACGCACCTTAGGAAGAGAGCGTGATCATGTAAGTGAAGACAGCAAATTAAACTTGAACAGAGGAAATGTCTTTAAAATATTTAGTCTGATTTAGACCAATCAGATGCAATTATGTATCACATAAGAAGAGTGTGGTATCTGTTTTTTTTAATCATTCACATATATAAGTTTATAATATTTTGCTTGATAATTTCTTAGGAATATACACTAGCCCTTTTTCTCAAACACACACACACACACACACACACACACACACACACACACATTTGAACCTCTTCTTCACTAGCAATATTCATACAACCTTAGCACACTGCATATAAGGGGTTTGGTTGATATTTTCCTGCCATCACCATATCACGCTGTGTGTTGTATTTTGGATTTATATTAGATTCAGTGCATAGTGGGGCTTGGCGCTTGACTGGGAGGAGATAACACAGAATGTTTTCAGAGAAGTTAGGGGATGAGGTGATGCTGAAAGAATGTGCTTTTGAAGTGCAGACAGACGAAGAACAGACACATGGGGCTCAAATATCTGCTGCATTTTTACAGTACATGCATACTGACACATCACTGAGCGTTTGTGTGCTATAAACATGTAAAACAGTTCTAAGTTGCCAATTAGGCTTCTCGTTTTAACCGGAAAGTTTATAGTCTGTTTTGACAAAAAAGAAAAAAAGTCTATGGAATTGTTAGTTATTATGTGAAGTGTCTGTAAACATGGGAATCTAGTATCTGTATAATTTAGCAGAAGTTGGATGTCATGATAATATATAATGATACACTGTGACTGAGTGAAGAGGTTTAGTGTAAAAATGGGAGAGAAAACCTGACAACTTTCCCCCAAATTCCTTTGGTATGTCCCTCTGAAGGGGCGAAATGATCAGAGAGGCGAGCTGATAAGACTTCTGCAAACCCAGCTGTGCATGCTTTTTTTTCTCCCTATGAGCTGGTGCCATGAAGACCCTTGTAAATCAGACTAGGTTTGAATCTTTGTAGTAATCCTGTCCTACTGCACTGTAATTTGTCAGCCTAAAAAGTGGGTTTTGATCTGGTGTGATTTGACATTTCTGATTCTGATTGCATGCCAGAAAGCTAGGGTTAGGGTTAAGTCTGTAAAGAAATCACCACACATTTCCCATCACATTTAAGTCTGAATTCTTTTTTTTTTTTTTGAAAGAAGGTGGATTACTGAAAGTATACAGTGATAGTGTGATGGTGTGAAGGGCAGAATATTGTGTCTGATTAATGATATATTACTAGGAATGTTGTCTAAAATCGAAAGGTGTTCAGGTTGATATTTATTTTCTTTTAATTTGCTATGTACATTTTTGACTCGTGTTTATCTGTGCACAAAAATCACATTTTCTGTCCCTTTTTCAAAGAATTTCCTGATAGTTTTTTAGCATTCATGACTCCTGGCACAGTAACACAGAAGTCAGTGCTAAGCGCTGAAATAAGAAACATGACACTTTCATTTTGTTTTTGATTTTTGCCCCCTAGTATTATGTGCAAATATATTGGCAATCACTTGTGAGAACCTTTGCACATTTGAGTAAAAGGGCGCTTGTATAAGGAAATAAATAAAATGGGACCAGAAGAGGGAAATGGAGCACCATCTCCATCAAAGCTTTCAGTGTACAGCAAAGGCTTTTAAATTTAGGTTAGATCTTGTTGGTGGCCTGCTTTCAGTCTCTGCCTCTGCCTCATTTTGTAAAAGGTTTTCTTTTTTGTTTAATTCCTTCACTAATCTGATGTCCTGAAACCACAAATTGGTTGGCATAGTAAGGGGACAATTGAAAAGATGATGTGGTAACCTGAGTGGAGGAAAAACGAATCTCCACGTTGACCTTTACTGACTTGAAGTACTGGTGATACCAAAGACACAGGGGTTCCAAAGCTTCCAAAGATGATGTTGCCAGCTGTACGTGAGTGTTTTATTCTCGTAAACAGGCATGTTAGAGTGGAAAGAGTTAAGGACTCTTTGTCTGAATATGGCTGTTTGAAATGTTAAGTCTCATATTTGGTCACTTGTTTGTCTATCTAAGAGTGGATCACTTGGTCATTGGAGCCCCTGAAGAGTCTGCAGTGGACTCCTGGGATGATGTGAACTCTCCTGACCTCACTAATGCTCCTGTTTAAACATCTGAGAAATGCCAGAGATTAAGAGATTATGTACCAAAAGGGAGAGAAAGACCACACATCTTCCTGATTTCTGTGGTTAACATTTGTCATAATTGGGTATGGTTATCTAAATTTCACACATTTTTAGTTCAACTTATTATTTTGCAGTAATATTCTCTTGAAATACATTTTAATTGTTGTGTCATTTATTCTAATGTTTTCTGTCGCATGATGTGTTGTTAAATACTTACAGTGGAGTGGCACATAAATCCAAACACCACCATAACTATGACAGGAGTGAGGATCAGGCCAAACACCAAAGCAGCCAGGAACATGTTAATAGTAGCTATCACCAGGTTCTGGGCTGTTACAAGTACTGAACATGCCCAACAGTCCAGAGAGCCCCTCAGCTCAAGAGGAGCCTCACCACTTCCAGCCAGTGGTGCAGAATATGGCGGAGGCACCACCACCCCAGAGCTGCTGATGGGAGTCCCAGCTGCAGATATGGAGGCTGTGGAGCCGCTGTGCTGGAGATGAACCTGCTGGTGGTGGTGGTTTGGTGGGAGCTCCTCAGAGAGGTCAAGCGCCTGGTGATGAGCTCCCTTCTCTAGGGTGCCAGTCATACTCATGGTGACCTGCATAGAAGGAATCAGTGCAGTTGCTATTATTATTGAGGCTTCCATTTTTTTGGTTATTCTTTAAGAAATTGAGCTTTTTATAGGATATGATTTTTTTTCTCTTTTTTACGGATACATTACTCAATGTGGCATCATGGGACATATGAACATTATGTCTGTTCCTTTCTTCTTCTTATGTTGGTTCACTTAAATACCTATTTCTACTTTCCCTCACTCAATGAAGAAATTAGTTATAAATGACAAGGTGGTAAAATGATTCATATATTCATAATTCCTTTGAAAATATGTTTTTCAGTATAACTACATAAAACTGTAACTGGAATTGCTATTATTCCATGGATATATATACATAATCTTATCACAAGTAGACTCTCTTTAATGTACAGTGTAGTGGTTTTGGCTAAAATTAGCTTCCTTCTTTGAGTCAGTAGTTTTCAANAAAGTACTTAGTTGTGCAGAAGCCATTATAATTTAATACTTAATAATTGAATACTTACTTAATATTTATATATGTATATATGTATTTATATATATTTTTTTTCATTAGTTTGAGTAATTACCCAGAGTCTTATTTGAATCTGGATTTATATGTACTGTTGATTTGTTGAATTCAGTTCAAAGCTAGTGTAAATCATTGTAGCGGTGTGTGTGTGTGTGTGTGTGTCTGCCCTGTGTGACTCGCCTTTAACTCATCATAAGAGCATACATTTCTGCAGGAGATAAATATAAATATACTTGCACTGTCAGTTTTTCAGACACAGATTAAA
>CM074948.1:9613946-9646526 GCA_037577455.1 Pangasius macronema | reverse complement strand
CACACATGTATGATGTTAAGGATGCAGAGCGAGCTCTCCTTGTGTTTTATTTCCCCAAGTGCTCGGGTTTTACTTCATGTCACGTTTAATGTATTGATGAGAAAACCTAGTGAAGGACCAGACTCTCTGTCCTGTGTAGAAACGCTTCCCTTCTCCTGGATCGACTGAACTGAGTGATCAAGTCAGGCTGAAAGGAGAAGGAAACTACTTCCGGGATAGAGTAGCTTTCAGTGGGAAATTTCATACTGTCACTTTTTTGTAAAATAAACGACCACATCGTTAAACACGCACTATTCATTAGCAGCAGTGTGTAGACTGTGTGTTTTAGATGTGATTGTGTGTAATGAGTGAGTAAATGTCACTCACCGTGTTGGTAAAGGGTGTGTGTGTTGGTGGCGTCGCTCCGCAGTCTGTTTTTCTCTTTTGTTTATCTGGCAGAGGTCATATCTTGATTATGAAGGTAATTCGCTCTGGATGAGATTCAACAATTATGCTCTTATTAACAGAGAAATTGTTGAGTGAATATCTTATGGAGATATATCGAATAATCGCAGTATTCAGGAAGTTTGAATATGAATGTAAATGTCATGTGGTATTCAATAAGCATATGTAGATAAACACTATCCCGGCAGTAGTTTGTTTCTTTGACTTGTTATAGTTTGTACATTTAAACCTCTTGTGTTTGGAGTTTCCTCTGAGCAGTGCAGTGAGGCAGCACATTGATGAGGCCATGCAGTGTTTATCTGTCACTACCAGTCCACACCACACTAATAGATGCAGCAGATCATCTAGGAAATTTTTGTCACATCTAGATTCAAGAAACTGACAAAATTAGAAAATACTAAGCAGAGACAATTCTGAAGCTCTTCTGTGGGATTCAATTATAGAACTGCTGCCCTTTATCACTTCGTCCAAATTGTATAGTACAGTACTCTATCTAGCTATCTCAGTGGTACCTCAAAAAATGTCACATTTTCACAATCCCACATTGTCATTTCATTTACAACATAAAAGCCAGACTGCTGCAGATAAAGAACTCAGTGGCTTATGGGTATTGAAACAAATATGTATGTGCTGTCGATGCTGACTAGTTAACACCATTCAGGTTGTTAAAATACTGCATGCAAATTCACAAACACACCGAACAAACACAAGTCTGATCATTCAACAAAAATGAAACTGGAATTTGTGTTTGCTGAGATTTGCCCATATGCAACACTGATGAATGTCAAACTGGGTGTAATGTTTATTCTATATTTACTTTCATCAAATGTGCCAATAATTCTGGAGCTGAGTGTATCTACTGTATCTGTTGCATTAAATGTTTATGTCAAGTGTGGTATCCCTACGTTCACGCATGCACATTCTTAACAAACGTGACAGTTATAAAAAGTGACAGTAACTTATTTGCTAGGATTGAGTATTGAACTTTAAACATGTTTCACAGGCTTCTTTGTGTTTGCCAGAGCTGACATGAAACCTACACCACTTTACTGCAACATCTAACAGTATAATTTATGGTTGAATAAAATGATGACAGGTCATTGTATATATTCTCTGCAGCATCATTTTAATGAGTTTGTGAGACATGTTTAAGCTCTCACCTAACTATTTAACCATTCACTAACCATACATAACGGTATAAACCTTCGTTTGCTAGTTACATGATCACCGGCAAAACAACGCAGGTCTGTGAATTGTAGGATTTAATCTCGACAATGCTGAGAGTGAATTCATGCACACACAAAGATAAATAAAACCCTTCACATCACATGCAAAACCTAACAGCTTTGACATCACTGCCTGTCTAGTTGATGTTGCAACAGCGCTCATGATAAATTTGAATCTGCTCACGTTATCCGAGTTACTAATGAGAGGCAGTGTACGCTCTAATCTGAAAACATCTGGACAACCACAGGTTTGGATTTCTGATCTTTTCTTTTAAAGAAAATACAAGCAATAGGAAAGACAGTGTTCTTTAATTAATAGATGAATTACACTCCAAGTTTATCAAAAGCATTTAATATTAATAATCATAGTAATGTCACACAAATTCATGAAGTGTTTAAGACGTGTCTGGCTCAGTTTGCTTTCTGTGTGAACTCTCTAAAACAGTGCAGAATTTTAAATAAATGACCACAAAACAGAAGATATATTGCAACAGGAAAAATAGATTTTTTTCTTTAGAAACAAAACTGAAAGACAGAGTAGTTCAAAGGGAACAGCACCTTCTGTATTATAATCGTAACCAACAGTTTCATTATACGTGAAATAATAGATTCAAGCTTAAGACAAAATTAAAAAGAAATTACAGTTTCAGTCGAATGAATAATTCGATTCACACTTAACCTCATTCCAGTAAAATGCCACAGTATTTACAGTTTCATTTGATTTTTCAAACAAAAACGCTTAAACCCTCAATATTTGGTTTATAATAACCAACTGCAGTCAGATTTAGTATAACCAGAGATTCTGCCTCATGGTTGGCATAGTGACTGTTCTCTCATATAAAACATTTCAAACTCAAGCACCTCGAAATATGTAGATAATTAGAAACAGCTCTAAATTTACTCGCATTTACGTCCAATTTCGCTGCTAATGTTGGTTTAAAAAAAGTGGCCTTTTGCTTCCAATACAAAAGACAGCTTTTAGTTCGACAAACTACAACTGCTCTGCCTTCTACACTACAGGAGAGAGGAGTCACTCAGACTCTCCTCATGGGCTTATGCATCATCAGGCCATGAGGACAGAGTAAAGGCCAGAAAACATTTATTAACTAAGCACCCCTGAAACTCTCCTTCCGAAACTTACTAAAATAATGGACAACAGACATCTCTGATGACCCTAAACAAGGAGAACATAATATAGTCAATAAATAGAAGAAAGAAGTTAAATAAAATGTATTTTACAATTGTAAAAAAAATCACTTGAATAAATCTATATTAAGCCAAAAAACAAAACAAAACAAAACAAAAAAAAAGAGGTAACAATTCACTAAAAATCAATGACTAATTGTAATCTCGCAAAAAAAATATATATATGTATATATAATGGAAAAAGACCTGATGTAATCTTAAAATGCTCTCGTAACAATGGATTTTATTTGAAGGAAATAAAATCGTGATATTAACTACACAAGCTTCTCAGACAGTATCTAAAATTGAAAAAGTTTTTTAAAACCCGTATGTTTTGAACCATTCCAAACAAAGTTATTTTTTTTTTGTATTCTTAATGCTTTAGAAAAATGTTCATATATCTATTATTAGTATTATTCATTTATATCTTCACTAAATACAAGTCACAAGGCCAATGTGGTATACATCTAGGCTGTTCTAGATTTTAAAATAAATTAATAGAAAAAAAAAAAAAACAGCACCCATGAAAAATATAAACAGCATTTACACATTTCGTTATTCAAGACAGAAAGAGAACCCAAAAGTAAAAAAAAAAAAATGCAAATAAAGTACATAAAATGTATGAGATGCAATTTTTTTCATTAATTACATGTGACAGCACAAACTGCATTCCACTGTAAAGTCCATTAAGATCAGTCAGAGGTTGGTACGTTGGACTGCTGTCTTATTGGCTTATTGGTTTTGTAAACAACAGGATGTAAACTGGTTTCTGATTGGCTGTTCAACAAGTATTAGCAGTAGTAGTAGTACTTTAAAATTACAAATGCAGGAAGATAAAAACACTAAAGATTTTGCTAAAACAAAAACTAATTGTCCTGGTAAGCAAGACTTTTGGTTATGGCTGGGATGGATGGCAGAGTTGAGTTCACCGAGAGCTGGAGACCTAAAAACCAAACAAAAAGAAATAAATACAGTTTATAAATGGTAGTAAATTACAGTATAATTAATAATAATAATCCAGTGTAATGCCATTGTCTCAAATTGTTTGCATATAACGTAATAGGCATAAAAGAATCACGTGCGCGAGTGTGTGTGTTCTCACCAAGCTGAAGGTGTCATAGGTGCTCATCAGGTCCTCAGTACGGTATTGTTCCAGCACCACTACGTTGGAGAGATTGGGGCTGCGTTGCCTGGCACAGTCCTCACAGTGCACCACATACAGCTTCTTACTGCCGGTCTCACTCGTCACAAACAGCAGGTTAAAAACCTCCACCTTTAAACAGAAATGCATCATATGGATCAGCAGGATTCAACTAACATTTATAAAAGTCCAGCTATGTAAAAATCCCTTGCTTACACAAGCCTGGACAAGCAACTAACATGACTGAAAGGCAACGACGATTACTTTTTGATGATTAACCATGGCCATAAATAAAACTAATTGTTACATTTTGTTTCATAGTGGTGCCTCATATACCACTTTTGCCATTCGGCATTCTTTTCTTTCCCAATAAGTTAGAGTTGACAAAATGTATTATAGTTTTAACAATTACAGTTTCTGGGCCAGATGAAAGACTACAATAGACTACAATCACAAGTTTATGTTATTATGTCAAATGGTCACAGACTTTAATAGATCTCTGTAAGATTTAATAGATTTTATACACATACAGTACCTCCGCATATTACCTCCTTTTTAATGCACGCTTATGTATATTCCAGGAAGATTAGGATGGTTCCTAACCACAGCAGCAGTGCCAACACATACAGTCATACAGTTTAAGCTTGCTTAATCCGTGTTAGATAAAGGAAGATAATCTTGGCATTCTGTGAAAACTTGTAATTGTAGTCCATTTTATTGTTTCATCTGTCGCTTAAACTGCAATTGCTGAGATTATAATACTTTTTGAGAACTGATGGTAAAGAACAGAATCCAGAATGTCATACAAATGCTGAATATTGAGCCAACTTTACTACAGTGACTCTGAACAGATGAGACATCTGAACGTGATGTGGAGAATAATTGTATTGCACTTGTCTTTACATTTTGTTTTCATCGCCAACTTTTCTTTAAACGAGGGAACATGAAATAAAAAAAAAAATGCTGAAAATGTACTTTTATTGGGCCCAGATATCTACACACAACAAAGTACTTCTCCAAAGAGGTTTTGTTCTCTAAACAAAGCCACTTTCTGAGTTAATATTTCTAGCCCTGTAACTAGTCTCTGGATGAGCTGCCTTCCGCTAAATAATTTACATAAAAGCATGTGTTTGGCCACATCAGAGGATCTGCTAGACTCTGAGTTGGTTCATGTTTAGAAAACTGAAGTTGCTGAACTACAGTCAGGTTTATCAGCCCTGCTACAGAATTTTAAAAGTACGAAAGTACTCATTTCAGTCTGATAAAATATTTTGCTGTCCACATGTGGACTGCGGTCTGCCAGTTGTTGACCCCTGATATAGACCCTCATAGTTTCAAATCAAATGTATGTTCTCAACTGGTTGTAGATTACAGTAAGAGGACAGTGCATAAGCACACTAAAGTACTTACGTCACACTCGTTGCAATAGTAGGCTGGTTCATCTTTTACTCTGCTCTGGTAAGAGATCTTCTTCCCTGCAGCCACCAGCTGATCTCTCAGAATTTGAATGTGCTTCAGGGACTGCAGGAGACAGTGCCTGAGGATGGATAAGAAAGTCATCAAGTATGGTTCACACTCAGGGTACAGTATGTATGATTTAGGGATATTTAATATCTTTACATTTGACTTAAACACCTTAACACAAGAACATGCTTACTACCTTATACAGAACCACTTTAAATTACACACCAGTAAGCAATATGATGTTACTTATAGATATAGATGTGACCATATGTGGCAGATACTCACCTAATCATCTTGTAAGTGTCAGGGTCTGTAATTTTAACTGTGCGGGCGACATTCCAGGAAACGTGGATCATGGGCACAATGGACTTGACCTTCTTCACCTCATTCCATTCAAACCTTTCCAAAGCCAACTGATACTGGTATGCTTAAAACACAATAACATGTACATAGTCACAAGAGAGTAAAAGAAAGGCTACTGAATAGTTACTGTATTATTGTGTCTTTACATGTGTTTTATTGAACTGCATTAACACAGATTCCCTAGATGCCCGCTACTATTATTTATACCTAGCCTGGGCACTAGGGGGACACTTACCATTCAGTGGACCCACGTTCCATGCAATGTTATTGCACCAACCCACAGCCTGGACCCAGTGCACGGTGCCTGCATTGATCCACACCAAGTCTCCAGGCCTCTGGATGAAGCGGTACACTGGAATATTGGAGTTGTAGAGATCCTCCAACACTGGCCACCATGAGCCAGTCAAATAATCCACTCCATGTCTGAAGGTGATAATGGAAAAAAATACAATTAATCAGATAATATTTCTAATGGATGAACCCAAAACCAGAGCCTAATGTGTGTGAACTTGGTTATTTGAAATGGGTTAAACTGCTTATAACCTAATTTTCTATTACTTAATTTGATTTTATTCAAAAGAAGTGCATATCCATCACAAGCAGAGAATTACATTAGGCAGAGTTAATCTAAAATGCTAGGATCATATTCGTCTTTTCATTTTCAAATATTGGGTCCAACTCTTCAAGAGAACGTTCATGGTGATGATGCCGAGTCAGTGATTGAATTGAATAACTTGGTTTCTTACTTCTCACATATATTGCTGATGGATTCCCAGTAGTTTTCATGGACAGCAAACCACTCACAGTCTCCAGGGCCAATGTTAATGTTCACAGAGCAGAAATTATTATTCTCCTGGTGACCTATGAATATGCATACGAACACAGATACATACATATTAATCGGAAGCTGAACAATACACCCATTTCTTTTGTCTAGTTAACATTTACTGTATACTGGGTTGGCAGTTTATTAGGTACACCTACCATTTATGTGCACCTTATCATACACCAACTGATTGTAGCCCCTGTGCTTCTATGCACACTCATATTCTACAGCACATGTTCCCAACTCTGATCCTGGATTACCCCCTGTCCTGCAAATATTTTCCCTGCTCTATCACTTCAACTCAGGAAAGGCTGATTAGCTGATTACTTGAATCAAGTGCATTGGAAGCAGGAAAAACAGTAAAATATGCAGAACAGTTGATACTCCAGCAGGAGGGTTGGGAATGTGTGCTCGACTGTGTCCCTTAATCAAAAGGTCAACATAGCAACAGTTAGGTGTAATAATTGGCTCCCCCAAAATTTGACCTAAATTTACCTGAAAATCACCAATGAATGTAGACAAAGCAGAGTGTACATATTAAACTGGGAACTCGGTGTATTTGTCATTAAAACGCACACATGTATACACCCACCTGGTGTGCGACTGCCAGGGACCTTCATGTAAAGCTGTACACTGTTCATGCCTAAGATGGTGTGGCCTACGTGACTGAGCATATTCCCACTGGAGGACACGCGCATGAATGCTGGCAACTTCTGCAGCTCCTGTAGCTGGGGCTTCCACCTGAAAGCAAACAAAACATATGTACATTTAATAGCGGGAACACAAACTATTGTACATGAGGACCAAAGCTAAAAATGTTAATTTATTACATGAAGTAGTTTTACATGTCCAACATCCTGTGGTTCAAAAATGTGTCAAATGGTTCAGGATGCATTGGACATGTATTAAGAGTGTAAATTGCTAGACTAGGTGAGGTCTCTAGAACCAAATCTTCAATAGCCACAATTTTTTTTTGTATTACATTAATATAAGATACTATAAACTCTATATACTATAAATAAAGTAATTTTCTTACCTCTTGGGATCAGAGAGGTCAATGTTAGTACCAAATTTGATGATTTTCCCCACAGGTTTCTGCTCTGAGCTGAGATAAAAGCACAGGAAAGAATTGCATGGAAGGGTTATTAATTAAAGCTATAAAATAAAGAGTTTGTACTCTATGAGGTCTCAGTACTGGCTGATGAAAATCTTGCTTCAAATAGTCTATTTTAATAATCTTATTTATACCTGGAGCCTGAGATTGTGGAGTTGATGCCTGGGCTGTCTGAGTTAATGACAGGTTTCTTCTCATCTTCATCATCATAATCTTCATCATCACTGCCTTTCTCTTCCTGTGGGAGCAGACAAACAAAATTGATTTTGACTGAACAAATACTCAAAAATATGATTCAGTGTTATGATCAAAAGAAAATGACTAATGTTACTCTGAAACGTTGAAAAGTTAGTCTGACCTGTAGGCTTTCCTGGAAGCTGGAGGCCTGGTACTGGGCATATTTGGCTATGGTGGTGTGTGATCGGCTGCTCTCACATGGCCAGATTTGCCCAGTGCCACTGGGATCCCAGTTCTCATCAGCTGGCTGCTGCACCTGAGTTCTCACCTCCACTGCATGTTCTCCATTTGCCTCCACCAGTGACTTTGTGGAGAAGAGACCCAAATCTATATCCAGAGAAAAATGAAAAGGGGAGAAAAGTTTTGAATGTTGAACTCCTTGCCAGGAAGGGACATACTGATGCTGCATTTTGTGTGGTACTCACTCAGTCTGAGCGAGCCCGCTAGTCCTCTGATGACTGTAATGGGGTTCTTAGGGTCTGTGCAGAACTGAAGCAGCACAGGAGAGAAAGCATCCCTCTTGCTCTCCAGCTGTATTGGAAAATGGCAGAATATCAAGAACAAAATACTATTTTGCCTTGTTTAATGTATATATGGCTACTCTCTATCCTGTATTTGTAGCATTCAGCCATATATTTTATGTACCAACAACTACACCAAAACAAAGCCCATGTGTTTGTGTTTATGATACACTTACATAGATACTGGGTGTAGGAGGGTTGAGCTTTTCCCGTGGGATCGGGTGCTCCATGGTCGTAACAGGTTTCACAGACAAAGTTGGAAGTAGATAGGATTCCTTGAACTTCCCCTTAATGCGGGCACCCCTGAAACCAATATAAGTCATGGTTTAATATTCATTTTGCCTGTAGTCAAAGTAATCCCCAGCATAGCAGTAGTTTTTGTTATATGTACACTTGCCATGTACTTGTCATTGGTAACTGATAACTTAGGATCATGATTTCTAACTCTCACAGGAAGTTAACTTAGTACTAAGTTACTAAGAATACTTATATTTAACAACTATGATTATCACTCACTTGCACGATCTGATGATTTCACTGGCTGTGTTTTTGATGGTGATCTCCCCGAGCGGAATTCTCTTCTCCTCAACTTCAGAGGCAATGAAGGTTTCTCTATCTCCACTTTCCACTTTTATCAGACGAATCTTCAGCTCTTTAGGTGGGCCATCTGTCAGAGCCTTTAACTTCTGAAAGTCTGCAGAACCCAATGCAGGTGAAGATGATGTATGATCCAGTGAAGAAGTTCCTGACTTAAAACTCTTCTCCTTGTTCTGGAATACCCATTCCTCTTTTTCACCTCCTTCCTCTTTTTTTTTCTTTTTCTCTCCTTCTCTTTCTTTCTCCCAGAGCTCCTTTTTCTGACTGTCTATGTGGCCCCTTCTTTCTTTGTGTGGTTTGCCCTCCTTGTGCCTTCGGCTTGAGCTTGATGATGAAGACAGGGACATATTTTCTTGTTTTTCTCTGTGTTTTTTCTTCTTCTCTTTCCTTTCCTCATGTTTTTTGCTACTGCTGCTGCGTTTGTGTTTCTTCTCCTGGTTATAGTCCCGCTCTCTCTTCCTGCCTTTCTCAGGTATGAGCAGCATCTGTTTCTTATTGTGGTCCGATGATGCCACTGAGGAGAGATTGTGTCGATTTAGCATAACCTCACAACTACGACCCAGCTCTGCAAGCGATGATTCTGAGATTGTTGTGAGCTTGGGTTTCCTCTCTACCTCTGTGGAGTCCTTTACAATACTAGGATCTTCTTCATCCATCAGCCCCTTTCTCAATCCATCTTCCTCCTCACATCCACAGAGATCCGACTGGCAGACTATAACATCACCTTTTCTTTCTGGTGTCGATCCTGATGGTGAGAGAGGATAGGTTTGTTCCGAGGTAGAATTCGTTGAGGATTGAGCTTGATGGCTAAAGTCTGGGTGATTGGTTGAGCCTGATGTAGGAGAAGTGCTTTGTTGTCTGCAGATATCTGGGCCCAATGAAAGTGATGAAGAGTACTTCACTCCTACCAGAGCTGAAGGAGGTGGTCGACCAAATGGTCCTCCACGGTAGGCATACTTCTGGCTCTCCAGCACAGAGGCTAAGTTTTTAAACATGCTGTTCACACCCGTCTGATGCAGGTGTGGTCTCATCGGTGGTGGAGAGCAGGAAGGTGTATCGTCTTCTTGTTCTGCTTCTTCCTCCTCCTCCTCCTCACTCTTCACTCCCTCTGACAGTCCATAAAGCTTGGCCAAGTCACTATGGCGATAACTACTTCCCGTGATGCCACCACTATCTTGAGATTGAGTACTGACAGTGCTGTCAGATTTTTGGATTATTTTTAGTGTATCCTCCTCTTCTTCAAGTGAAGACGTACGGCTGCAAGGGGATGCCAAAGATCCCTGACGACTCAGGACAGGTGGGCTAGCATGGGTGTCAGTTGAATAATCATCTGTAGATGTTTGTTTCAGGGCAGGCATGAGGTCAGGGGCAAATGAATAACTCTTTATGGGTGCCACTGTAAGAGGAAATGGTAGCTCTGGGTCAGGCTGCCCACCACTCCGGCCAGAGTATAGTTCCTCCTCCTTCTTAATGGACTCATCCAACATCTTCATAATGTTTGCCAAACCATCAGGCAAGAGCTCGGATGGTTCCTCTTCAAACTGGGCACTATCTGAATCCTCACTGGAGCTACTGGCAGTGCTGCTTAAACTACCTAGCCCACCACTTGCCTGCTTGTGGAGACTGGCTAGACTTGTGTCTTTTGGTGAGGAAGATGGCAGAGTGTCCCTGGGAAAGGCCTGGTAGAGTTTGGGGGGTTCTCGCAGGTTTGGAGGGTTTGAGACAGAACCCACAGCCTTGATGTTATGAGAGCTCTTCTGCATGGAAGAGACTTTGGATGGGCAGGAGGTTGTCTGTATTGTTTTATTTGGAGAATCTGTTGGGACAGGTTTGGAGGAATATATAGATGTAGGAATCCCTGAGGTATTCTGTGAAGTAGGAGTGACTGAAGCATTCCATTGCTCTCTCTGTCTCTGCTTTTCACGGGCATAGTCTGTTTGAGGGGTGAGAGGAGGTGGTCGAGACCTTTCTACAGGATTTGCACCAGGTGCCAGCTGACGTGTAGGCACACCTCCCCTGCTCAGCCAGGGAAAAGGTGGAGATGTCTGGGTTGGGGGTGAAACCGTGGAAGGTGTAATGGCTGGAGACAGACATGGAGGGGGTGGATCAGTAGCACTATTTGACAGCAAGCTCTCCAGATTCTCAGTTGCAGACTCCTCATTTAACTTCTTGTTTCTTACTTTGTTACTCTCCCTGTTGTGTTTTCTCTCCTCTTCCTCCTGTTCCTTCCTTCTCTCTTCAGCTCGCATATGGTCCTGAAGCTCAGCATCAAGCTTTTCAAGTGCTTCCTCAATGGACTGGGGGCTAGAGATGGTAGGTTGATGACATGGCCTTTGATATGTTTGGGCAGGTGGCACCTGAGATAAGAGTGGGGCTGCCTGGTGAGGCAGTTCATGATGCAAAGAGTCAGACTGTTGTTGAGGGGCTGTGTTCACAGTGATGGACACTGCAGGCTGTGTGTGATGAAGGGGTGAACTTGCAGCCTGCAAGAGGTTGTCAATGGCCTTGCTGGTGATGACACTATTTCCTGATCTCTGAAACCCTGAGCTGAGAGAGGAAGGAGCTGAGGACACTTTAGGGGTGTAATGGGGTCTGTCCTGCCCTTGGTGGGGTAGATGGGGTTCCTGATGCTGAATTTTTGCCTTCTGATGGTGGTTTGGATGGCTTGTGGTGCCAGATCGGGCTCTCTGATATTCCTGGTGTGGGAGACCTTGTGCAGACGGAGTTGGACTGGGGTTTGAGACTAGCACTGAAGGGTCTGCAGTCTCCCAGCTTTTAACAGTGCTGACCACAGAACCATTAGTAGGATTCACTGAGCTCATGGTGGGTGCACTGTCCATACTACTGTAGAGTCCCATAGAACAAGGAGGACCTGAAGGTTCCAGGGAAGGCATTGTGGAGGTGATGACTGGTGCCCGGGCCTGAGAGGTGCCTTCATTTTGATTTTGCCCAGTTCTACTCTGCTGTTGCTGCAGAGATGAAGAGGAAACCTGAGAGTCCACCGATCTGCGATAAGGACCCAGCTCCTAGAGGGAAACAGATAAGATTATAAACATATAAAACCATGAAGTGATTTTAATAAACCATAATTTAGCTGATAGATATTTCATTAAATATGCATGGGTACTGTATATTTAGTTCCTGGTTATGTCCAACTATTTACTTCTAAATTGTACACTCACTGAGGCCTGGTTATCATGTTTGATCTGGCTCCTCCACGGCTTATGAGGGTTGCATTGAGGTGCTGTGGCCCGTGTCCCACTGTTGGAAGAGGGGCTGGTGGTGGAAACCAGCCCTGGATGGGGCTGGAATTTGGGGTGGCTGTAAGGCACGGCGGTGTGGTGTGCTGGTGTGGGGACAGGGCATTCTCTATCAGCCAAGGACGATGAAGGATGTGGCATGGGTGCCTGGCTGCCAGTAGACCTCATCCCAGAAGGATGCACTTTGTGGGTGGGAATGACCTGGTGCTCCCCAGATGTATGAGCAGAAGGCTTGCTGTCAGGGAAAGGGAATGGTGTTTGGTGGAGGTGGACATTGTGAGAGGAGGACCCCAGAGATTGTGGTGATTGAGAAGGCTTAAGGGGTTGGGGAGGAGGAACACGGCATTGTTCATAGCTCCTAGCGGAAGTGATGGGAGGTGGAGAGTTGGGTGAAGTTTTGGAGGATGGGAACTGTTTGTAGCTGCAGTCACCTATGTCTTGTTTGCACAAGTCCTTTAAACAGACAATGAGATGAATGGAAATATTAGATGAATGGACATATTTGACACCAAATTAACCCTGTGCTATAAAGCAAGTCATATAAATAAAATGCCAAAATAAAGTGCAGAGGATACAGAATCTTAGTCAGTCTAAAATTTTACTGACCTGAAACTCATTGTGGTCCTTCTTGCATTCTACTGGGGTCCAAGTTGTTGCCCCCTTTTGCAGAAGAGGATAATGTGACTGAGGCTGCTGCAGCAAGGGCAGTGAAGTTCCCACTGACCCTGAGTATTGGTGGGTGCCTATCATGCGCTACAAAAGACAAACAAATTTTCAAGCACTAAAACAAGCATCGGACATAGTAACCCATTATCAGCATAAGTTAAACATCCTTGATAGACTACTATGTGTTCTAAAACTGGACGTCATGCACACCAACTGTAAGTGAAATATGCAGTGCTCTGATGTATAAAAGTGTTTATTTAATGGGTTTTACACCATGTAGGTAGCCATAATAAGCAAATGATAGGCTTTATTATTGGACAACTGACCAGTTTTTTTGATTGATCTTCTTAGGCGGTGCTACCTACCTGTTCAGAACTGTCAGAACTCCTCTTCCTCTTGATTGGGCTGGGACAGTCCTCGTTAGGCCTGTTTAGGGAAAGAGGCGTGTGCTGAATGACCGAGTGCTCTCCCAGAGGGGGTGCTGACCGTTTTAACTGGCCAGGATGAGAGTAAGGGCCCCTGGGTGGTTGATGCTGCTGTTGTTGTGACTGTTCCCACAAGTCTGGGATTGGAGGCATGGGCCTGGAACTATGTTGCAAAGGAGTGGGACCATACTGGGAGAAAGAGGGCAACAATTAAACATTCAAATATCCCTCAAAGCTAAGATGAAAAAAAATATATATTATTATAGTTTTTATATATATATATATATATATATATATATATATTAGTAATGGCAAAGCACTGCAATATTATACTTTTCTTACCTTTAACAATTGGGTGGCTCGGGCTGTGAGGCGTGCAGACGGTCCAGCATTGTATCCGTTGTGCAAACGGGCATGATCATCACTGGGCAATGGCTCATAATGTTGACCAGGTGGATCCCATGTCCGGGGAGGGGTTGGGGGCACCCGGAGATCCCTGTGTAACCCTGGCAACAAGGCTTGAGATAGGTCCAGCTTTTCCCCTCCACGTGCCAGTGGCCTGGAGACATAGACACAATTTTGAGTAAGATTTTATTTAACACTGGGTAAATTGTAACAATGTACGTGCTCAAAAACTCACCCACTGTTGTAAATTTTACTTGGATGATTTATTCCTGACATGTGACTGAGTGGGAGGTGAGGAAGGAACTGAGGTTGTCCACCAGGTGAGCACCTGTAAGAAGATACGGAATGTGTAATAGCAACAAATCGCAGAATGTTCCGAATCGTTAACCATTTTGGAAAAAAAGATTTCCCTTTCAGAAATTGTGAGTATTTATATATGATTAAAAATGGGATCAACCTGAAGACAAACACTGGTTGTCTCTGTACAGGTGCATGGTAATAAGAGATACGGAGGTGTAGCTACCTGGAAGGAGGAGGCCAGGCACGACCACCCATGGGAGCCCATGGTCCCCGGCTGAGTCCATCCAGAGGGAAAGGGTCCCGTGAGCTGCGTGCGCCAAATTGTTCCACGGTGTGATGCATCCAGCCTGCAAAATAAATGATTATCATCTATTTATATACAGAAAAATTCTAAATTATAAAAAGTATAATCATAGACTATATTATAACTATATTTTTATGAACATTACCAAATACAATATAATTGCTTTCTAGTAGATCATTTTAGATCTTAGCTAAGCTTAAGATAATATTATAAAACTGGTAATATTATAAACCACTGCTAGTATTAATTACTCGAGAAACTAACCAATAAAAATCACAGCTAATCTAATTTGTTAAAACATTGGAGGAATATGTAGAGTATGATTTGTTAAAACATAAAATACATTAAAAGTAGAATAAGAAAATTAAGCCTTCACACTTTACTTGCCTCCCACATCAACTAATGTCTTTGAGCTTTAAAAATGTGAGTAAGTGCAAAAACATAAAAAAGACTCTACATATGTATTGGCCTGTGTGTTGATTTTAGTTACTTACCACACTAGCTGTGTGCGTGTAGCCCTCCACAGTAGCAGAAAGAGGGCCACACACCAACACTCACAAGCTGTTTGGATAACTGTAGAAAGAAAGAAGCAATAAATACATTAACAGAATTGAAGATCATATACAACTCAAACAACATTCATTAAAAAACACTTCATAAAAGTTTGACGAAGCTGTTAGCAAGTGTTAGGGAAGAGGGATTAAAAAAAAATCAGCAAAAAGATAACTTGGAAAAAAGTGATTTTTATATATTTATACAAATATACAAAAATCTGTTTGTTTAGCTGACAGGATTGTAAAAGGAAACATCTCAATTATTTATGCAAGCCAGTGTTTTGTAGCGGGCTCATCAGCACTGTCCTCTGCATGTTAACATCCTCTATGAAACATATATTCAAAATATACAATAAGTAACCAAATGCAAAAAAATAAAAGGTGGCTTTAAATCAACCAGTGTCAAATTATCTCAGTTCATCAAATCATTTTTAACACACAATCTCAACAAAGAAAGTCTCAGCAGTATTATTACTGCAAGCAGCATATAGGGGGCAGTATGCGTGTGAGAGTGTGAGAGTGTGAGTGTGTGTCAGTGTTGCACAGATGGACTAGTGGGAGTTCACCTATAGGAAGAGTGTACTGAGGTCAATATAAACCTTCCTGGGGCCTCCTGGCACAGCAAGTGAGATAGAAACAGGGAGGAGGGAGAAGCAGAGGGCCCTTTGGAGCCTAGCCAGCAGTGTGTGAGGTGTGTGTTTGCACACTTGTGTAAGCCTATAGCCTTCTGCTGAGCTTTAACTGTGTGGTGGTGGTGTTCTACTCCTGTGTGTGTTTGTATGTATTTGTATGTATAACAAGAAAGACACCAATGCTAATCTTATTAGGCCAGGCATAATTTTGAGAAAGAGGGTGAATGGGAGGGGGGAGTGAGAGAGAGATGGGTAGTAAGAGTAAACAATAGAAGTGCTGAAAGGGATGGACTGAGTGTATAAAGTCTAAAATACACAATCTAAAGATGGTCTAAAAATCTAAAATTACAGCACTATCCTGGGAGAGAACTGGCCGTATTCATATCAAACCCACACACTCCTTCCTATATGACCAACTCACACACACAAAAGTGAGCAAATTAAAACAAATTTTTCCACATTTACACCATGTTGTATTCTAAGATAGCTGTGTCACGATCACACACACAGCAAGTGTGTGGATGACACATCGTTGTTCAGCAGAGCCAACTCTGTGTGNTGTGTGTGTGTGTGGTTTGAGCCTGCACTGCCCACATTACCTCCCATTCTCCATGGTACTCTGTGTTCTGTGCTATTTCAAATCCTCTGTGATATTTTAGGATCTGGGAAAGACAGAAATAGTCGTGACGCTGCTGTTCAATGCTGCTCCTACTATTTCACAGTAAGCTGTTGTCTAGATCTCAAGGCTCAGGGAACACACATAGTCACGATCTTCTACCTCTCAATTTAGCATCTAGTGTGTGTGAATAGCTGTGACTGTTGGCAAGTCATATTCCTGAATGACACTGGCTGAAATTACTGCAAGGATGAGATCGTTTGGGTTATCATTTTCACTTTTTTTCTCCTATTTCAGCTCTTCAAATTATTGGTGTTTAAGATTTGACCATCGACCATCTACACTATACCCAACTGACAACAAATCACTTGACTAATAAACTCAATCTGATAGAATTTTTTTTAATTATTTTTTTTCCTTTATTTAAAGGTGCAGTTGCTAGTATTAAAAAGCCTTTGTAGATCTGTAATCATCATAACATCAAGAATTTTAAAAGAAAACTGGTTGACAATATTGTCATACAGTGGGTCTGATTGGTTTGTTTTATTTCTGGCTTCTGTTTACATTTTTTCTGGCCCAGAAATTAGCTCCACCCTTAATCCATACAGAACTGTTATGTTCTGCAACTTTTCTCAAAAAAGGCATGTCGTTTTAAACTCATTGTGGGAGGCCGGTTGCTGGAAAAGCTTGCCAGTGTTTGATTTCTTCCCTAAGCGCTTTGAAAATATAAGCAGCTGTTTTAAACAAACTACAGATCTCCAGTGTTATAGGATAATCTAATAAAAAGGGTTGAGTTCCATATATACTACAATAGCAGGAAACTGAAATAAAGAAAATCCCAAAATGAAGGCTCTGGATCTGCATGCACACACCCACCCAAAAAAAAAAAAGAGAGAGAGAGAGAGAGAACACTTTTGTTATATGGCTGGAGAGGAAAGGCTTGGGGTACAAAAGCTAACTATCACATGAGCAATTCAGTGGGGAGAGGAAGAGCAGTGTTAAGGGTTTCTGGGTTCAGAGCAAAATAGAAACGTAATTGTGTTTTTTTTTTTGTGTGTGTGTGTACATGTTTCTAGGTTAATGTTATCATGTGCGTGTATCCGTTTCTAGGTTAAGTGATACAAAGAAAGACATGCACAAAAGACAGACGGAGGAAGTGAGTGACTGGAGTCCCATTTAGTCAGAGGGTATTAATAGACTACGCACAGCTTACTCACTGCTGAAACTAGTCCAGAATCTGCTTACATGCAGAAAAGTCAGGTTCTCAATGACTCCTCACTCTGAATAACCAAAAGATAACCAAATCTCAGCTCCTATATGCTAGTCCAACCTACTTTAACCTTAGCCACATCTTCTTATGACTTAATAATCACACAGAATCATTTCCATTGAAGCATATTATCTTTAAAAGCACAACAGTGAAAGGAAAAAATACACACATACTGTTTTAGCTTCCATCCAGTTAAATATTATCATAGCTTAACTATTGCTTGTAGTAGATGGCATGAAAACCAGTCATAAGACAGAATGAGGGACCAAAACAGACAACACTAGCCTTCTGCTATCAAGCACCATTTTTAATATGGTGTGTATATGCATGTGTTTGAAGCATAACCGGGGAAACCCCTGTGAGTCAGATAATGGAGACTACAGGGTTTACCCCAAAAGACTCCGCCCATGACACACTTTCATGCTTTTTACGGTCAGGTGATTGAGAGCGACCACTGAAAGTGACAGCGTCGGGAATTTCTCAAAGTATTATGTCATCAAACTCGGCTTTGGCATATTGTTTTGCTCATACAAACAGGATGTGAGGTAAAAAGGTTGGGTTTTTTATGGTTGTGCCGAATCGGGGATTCCTGAGCCAAAATTTTTAGCCAGAATTTAGAGAGAAACTGGCTAGCGTGAGATTGATGACACAGTTTAGAAGCGATTATCTATGTGGTTAGTTGTGTGGTTTTGGTTTAGTAAACATTATAGCCCCAAATTGTGTAAGACTATAAGACTAGCTATTGTGTCAAGACTCTTTCCTAATGGACTGTTACAGTGAATGACACTAATACATTTTTAATAGTAAACTATATTAAATATTTGTTTTATGTTTCTATATTCATATTTTGGGGGGGTTCGTGCCAAATTAGGCACAAGGTCACAGGTGAAGGTGGCCAACCAACCATACATGACCAATCAAAGAAATCTCAAATACTGACTAATGCTATATCACACTGTAACCTCAAATTAGCTTTCTAAAACAATTAAATAGGCATTTAACCTTGAGAACTAATCAGGTCAGCCTAGAGAGGAAACTAAAAAGAAATGAATATACCAGAACCTGAGAGTACACAGTAGGATGCAATGTAAATAGGAAAGTGATGAAAGGAGGAATGATAATGAAAGATAAGTGAGAGAGCAAGAGAGCGAGAGAGAGCAAGAGAGAGAGAATGAGAAGTAGGCAAAGAGAGAGAACAGGCATGGTCTTGTGTAGAAGAAGCTTGTGGGTGAATGTCCACATTTGACCATTATGTAACAGTCGTCAGAGAGAGATCAAACACGATACATTTCTCTTTCTCTCATTGTGTGTGTGCGTGTGTGTGTGTGTGTGTGTGTGTGTGTGTGTGTGTGTGTGTGTTTGTGTGCGTGCTTGTGTGCGTGCGTGCGTGTCCTACTATGCTGATGATGTAAATTGGAGCATCACCATGATGCCATCACTGTGTTTCAAGCCCACATGCCCACACACCCACACACAGTGAGTGTACATCCTGATCCAGAAAGGCAGTTCAGCTTAGGACACACACACTACAAACTGGTTTTGAGCTGGTACCTATTGAACTATACTCTGAATGTCAGCAGAACAGAAGACATTTTCTTGTTTTAAATTGGTGAACTTTTCCCTTAAAGTTTAATACAGTGTTGACTGAATAACCCTTGACCTACTTCCTATCACTGTTTTCCCTTTGTTCTTTTCTCGATAGACTCAGCAAAACATGTGGTAAGTAAACAGTCACCCTACAACTGGAACAGTGGTGTTCACAGAAAAGTAACTTCAAGCTTCAAATGTGTTTATATGCGTTTTTACAATACGTGAACTGAGCAGCATGAAAACTTAGCTGGCCTTTTTTCTGATCGAGAAAATGCTTGCCTGGCATATATGAAGCTTCTGGTTAAGAAAACACAATTCTTTTCTTAGCACTGTGGTGTGGTTAGTAGTAAATGACCCATATTTAAGGTCGTCATTGTGGTTAACACTACCAGATAAGAGTACAGACAAAATTAGTCACACCATTACCTGAGGTAACAGAATGATTGACAAACAGGATGAATCATAATGTTAACTGCATTCAAACAAAAACATCTACAGCACAGATGTTTAGAGATTAAAAATGGCTAAAAGGTGTTTTTTTTTTTTAATATTCCTGAGATACTACTGACATTTTAAAACTCATAGGTGCGAGCAAATGTGACGTCCACAAACCGTTGGGCTTTTCAGATCGTTTACTGTTACAGCATGTGGGAATGTAATAGTAAGAAAGAATGTAGTTCATGAATGAGAATCACAATGACAGTGGGCAAAAAAGCAGAACAAAAAGAGAGAGTGTCTGATAAGACAGGAAGCTGTCGTCAGAGCAAACAGGAAGTGGGCCTCCCAAAAGGGGGAGGAAGCCTAAAGGGGCAGGGTGAACATACTCACTAACATCCTGTGGAACAGAAGCAGTGTGTGTGTTTCATATGAATGATTTTCCCTTTTGGCTCTCAAATCTCAAAAGGATGAACATATGAAAGCTGATACAGTGTATGAACAAATTAAAGGAAAAAGTAATATTAATTGTACTCAGAACAGCTTTAGTGTGCCTTGCCATTTATGCCACACATCCCTGGAACTGTACTGGAGGGATGAACACTGCTCTTTGTAAAGATATTGCCTTTTGATGATGGTGTTAGAGAGTGCTGTCTAACACGCTGGTTTGAAAACGTCCGTAGATGTTCAGTTGGGTTGAGAGCTAGTGACTGTGAAGGTCATAGCATATGATTTACACTATTTTCATACTCATCAAACCATTCAGTGCTCTCTGTGGATGGGGAAAGGGGCATCCTGGTAGAGACCACTCCAATCAGGATAGAAAAGTTTCTTCATAGGATAAAAGTGATCAGTCAGAATAAGTTTGCACTGATTTGCAGTGACCTTCCCTCTCAGGGAACAAGTGGACCCAGAGTACGACAGTAAAACACCCCTTGCAGCATAACAGAGCCACCAGTTTTTCCCTTTTATTTGTTGCTCACAGAATATCCTATATGATGGGCTCTAGGAGACATTGCTATAATCAGTTAACTCTCAGAGTAATTACACTCAGAATGAAAGAGACGAAATGTTCAAAGAACCAAGAGACGTTACACACAAACAGCCAGTCTGTGGGAATGAGAGTGTGTCGTGATAAGAGTGTGTGTGCACATGTATAGAGCGGTGACTCAATGTGTGAATGTCTAGCACAGAAAGTCTGCAAAGTGCCGTTCGTGACCATCTGTGTGTGAAACCATCTGCCTGTAAGTTTCACCAAGTTCATGTCTAGAACTTTCAGAGAAAATGAGTGATGTTTTTCATCCATTGGAACATCAGTTGCTTACACTTGTTATTGAAATCTATTACCCTAAAAAAGTCTACTGCCTCATTTCCTGGAACAGAGTGATGCTCAACATCTGTGTGTGTGAGCGTGTTCTCACATGATCAGCCCCCCAAAATCCCCCTCCTACAGCACCCCTTATTTCCCAGAAACCACTGCATGATGCACAAACAGACTAATGCTCAGACCAGCTACCCAAAAAAAAAAAGAAAGAACAAAATAAACAGAACGAACGAAAGCTGGGCCTTGGACTCTGTCTCCAAGGCAACGGTTGCTATGGTAGCCAGCTAAAGCCGAAGCAGTGCAGTCTGACGCTCAGAAAGTTGGAGAGAGATGTGGACAATGGTGAAAGACAGTGACATCTCTGAGCAATTCAAAACATTCCACACATATTCAAACCAGACAATCAAGTTACTGACCAAATATAGAGTCTTGCTTTTAATATGAACTGAGATACAGACAGAGGGAGAGAAGAGGAGGTTGGAGAGAATGTGTTTGTGTGTGTGTGTGTGTGACTGGAAAACAATCCGTCCTCAGTGATGTCTCCCCCACGATTATTGCGCAAATCGCCAGCACATCTCTTTCTTACGCACTGCTCTCAGAGATCTTTCTCCTCCTTTACCGTTTCACTAAAACATGATTGTATTTATTTCCGTCACGCTCACTCTCTCCCTCTTTCCAGTCCCACCTACTCTAGTTTCACTGCTCCTCCCTCAGTTTCTCGTGCACACTCCGCTGGATTTTTACCAAAAAGTGAGGTAATTCAAGCCAAATAAGGTGACAAAGGAAAATCCAAGGCAGTGTGAGAGTATCATTTCTTCTTACGTGCATGTGAGTCATGCGTGCGTGTTCATACACATGCTGTTTACTTGATCATCACTACGACTCTTTCAGTTAACCAGAAATATCACCATGGCAAGCAATACCTGATTTAAAAACAAATAAATAAATAAGTTATCATGAAATGGCAATCCTAACACATCCACACATTTAGGTTAAAGGGCTGACAGTTTTTAAGGGAAATACAGTGTCATGTTCCACAATACATCCACTTTAGTATATTCTGATTTTGAACCTCTTATGAACCTCTATATAAACCTCTATGAGTGGAGGTGAGAGGTCAATGAATCATCATGTACACTTTCTCTAACACACAATTTAAATTCCTCACTCCCAGTGAAAAGGAGGCATCAGGATGAGCTGACTAATCGAACTGTCAAGCCCACAGACCTTTACTCATCAGACAATACACACACATCCCTATCCTACACATTCCTACTCCACTCCACTCCACCTTTCCAGCCCGAACACAGGGTGGGACAATATGCTAATAGGATACTGTGATTCTGTAATATTAATATGGTATATTTTTCAGAGTATTGTGGGTATTGTTGAGTGTCAGTGCTATTATAACTTCATTGTTACTTAGCAGACTGGACATTAAATCTACTTTTGTACCAATTTGGCTTTATTTTTCTTCCTTTTCATCTTATGTTTCATATAATGGCTCCACCATTTTGTTGGAACTTTGTTAGAAAAATTTCATGATGTTTTTGTTAAATCGCCTATCCCAACCTCAACATCATGCCTACAGTCCTCGAACAAATCGCAACATGGAATTACTCTCATTCACAAACGAAACCACAAACATTCTCTCTCAACAGCACATTTCAGCCCACTGTCCATTTACAACGAAAGCCTACAGTTTTAATAAACTGATGGTTCATTCATTCACTCCTTCATCCTGTTGGACTCGGGGAAGAGCAAAGCACATCAGAAGCAGCAATTCTCGGCAGCTGCTCCTACTCTTAACTTTACAACCCTGAACCTCCTCACCACTTCAAAGAGAAGTAAACACAGCCCCTTGTTTTGGTGTGGATGACTCTGATTGATCAGACGGCCATGTTCAAAGGGGTCTCCCCACTTCTGCAGCCCAGTTTTACGCCTGAAGTGCTTATGACATGCTGTAAATGGCCAAGCCCACGGAAAAGCACTGTCACGTGACCATCACTCCACACTGTAGTCGTGGATACAGAGTGGCACAAATGAAGGCAACAGTTAGGAACAGGCTATTTTGTGTATTTGGAGTAATTTCCCTAGCCTAGACACTGGAAGCCTCTGAGAAAAGAAGCCTACACACAACCATGCGGGTCAAAAAAACTCCAGATCCCCAGCTGGGCGGTTGTAGTAGGATGATGCAAATGATGTGCTTTCAGTCATGGGCTTTGTGTGCGTAAAAGACTGCCCAGGCACTCCATTCATTTCATGCGCCTGCCCACGTTGCCTGTGTGCTCCACCCCTCCAGCTTTAGCCCTGCCTACAGCTGCACACAAAGACCAAGCAGCTTCTTCCTCTCCTTCTCTTCTCCTAAGCCAGTCCTCCATCCCGCCCCCCACAGACACGTGGTCACACCGGCTTCACAATCACTAACCAGCTAAACTCAAACACACACTCCTGTTCACGCACTGCATCGTGTATACTCACATGAGCTAACACAAAAGCGAGAAGTGCCACTGTCACAGGCTGTCATTCATGTTTCAGTGTTTTAAATCCACTCGGATTTAACTGGAGCCAGAAAGCGAGGGGTTAAAAGGAGAGTTCCTGGAGCTTCCGGTGTCGTAAAGCGAAGCTTCAACTGTTATAGTGACTACAACACACTCATTGACAGACTCTGTGCGCTCGAGTCTACCTCTTTAAATCCTAATTATGGCCAAATAACACTGCAATTTACGAGTAAACACCACCACCACTGAACCCGAGTATATTTCAGAGAGAACTGAAAGGACTTACCTCTGCTGGGAAACTTGTCCTGTACGACCTTAAGGCGTGAAGCTCGTCAGTGCTCAGCACACAAAGCTCGACTCGATCTGTTGAATAACGAAGAGCTTTTTACTTTCCACGAGTTTAATGTTCCGGTAGGCACTTTTGATTAGTGCTGAATGACTCACACGTAGGCGACGACCGGGAAATGATTGAATTATGAATAAAAACCCATTCAAACAAAAGCGCCTGAGTTACCAGTGCTCTCAGCGGTGATCCAATCCGGGGAGAAGGACAGCTTCTCCCACAAAACAACAAAACCGCTCCCAAACTCTCAGCTCCAGCCTCCGAGTGGCCCTGGGTGAAGGACAGCACACCGAGACTCCGGCTCGGCTTCCCCGCGGCAGATCCGCGATGCTCCCCGAGTATCACGCCGAGTATCACGCAACCTGGCTGCTAACAGCAATCCCCGACAGCTTTCACGCGTCCTACACTGCCCTTGCTTAACAGTTATGATGTGAGCTGATGTCAGGAGAGGGTGTGTGTGAGTGTGAGTGTGTGTGTGTGAGAGAGAGAGAGAGAGCGAGCGATTACTTTGTGTTTACGTTTGGCCAGCCTTTGCTGTCGAGAACACACACACACAGCGCCGGGATCAGATTGCGCTCAGAGTGACGCCAGGTTTTAAAGGGACCAAAACCTAACCGCCCCCCTCAACACACATACACACACATACACACACACCACCCTCGCTCACTCGCTCGCTCACTCACACACACACAGTCACACACCGCCGCTAAGCAGCATGACCCCGGAATTCCCTGCAAACTCTAGAGCCGCGGCTCATACCGCATACTAGTGCACTACACTGTGCGCTAAACTGACACGCGCCCTACTTTGGCACTCGGTAGCGCGCTACTATGCGGTATAGGACATTCTGTCTCTAGCATCCCGCTAATCTCCGTTTCTGTGCTGTTCTCTCTCTCACTCTGTGTGTGTGTGTGTGTGTGTGTGTGTGTGTGGACTTCCGGGTCCAGCAGCATGTCTACCGGTCACGAGACACGATAATCTCTCCTCAGCTATACTAACAGAGCAGCCCTGGACTCACATAAAGCAGTGTGCTTATCGCCTATACACACTACGAACAGCGCACAGTGTCAATTTCATTATATAAAAAAAACTGGAACAGCAATGTATTTAATTATTTGAGAGAAGCAAATGAAGGACAAGGCAGTAGGTGACGGTGCGCTAGTGTCTGGTCAACATGTCACAGGTAAATTAGGACACAGTTAGGGCTGGGCAATAGGAATATACCACTAATCCTCCAAGTGGGGTCTGTAAAGCACAGCCAGGGGTCTATGAGATACACACACACACACACACACACACACACACTTACATATTCATATCATCAGTATATAAATAGTTGAATTATGTTCATAGGGGGTTAAAGAGGTCTCTGGCTGCAAAAAAAGTTTGAGAACCCCAGACTAAACACTCTCAGGAAAAAAGGTGGACTTTATGGTGCAAACACTTGTCACTGGAGTGATACCATCGAGGTTATATCTTTCGTACCTTTAATTAGAGGAACATGACTGTAGAGGAACATCATAACCCTAGGAGCACTGTTTGTCTCAGGTAAGAATGTTCCTGTAAAGCAGCATCTTCCTACGGTGTGTGATATCAATACTGTGATGAATTACACCACAATATACAGTGTATAGCTTTCTGAGAAGATTGTGAATATCATCAGTACTGATTATATATTACAATATTGAGAAGCTGACTGGACATTCAAATCTATTTCTTTACCACAATATTAATTTTCACTGTATAAACAATTGTTTATGTTCAGTGAAATATAATTGAAAAGATTTTAAATGTGACTGCAAACCTACACATTCTGCTGTGCAATGGGTATTGTGTATGTCTTCAAGCTAGTCTAAAGATAAATAGACTGGTGCTAAGAATTTGTTCTCTCTCTCTCTCTCTCTCTCTCTCTCTCTCTCTCTCTCTCTCTGTCTGTGTGTGTGAGAGAGAAGTGGACAAACAAGAAGACAAGCAAACACATTAAGAGAATTAGAGGGTTAAACGGAACATCACAGATACTGAACTGCTACAGTAAATAAAAATAATTCTTTAAACTGTTGCTATGCAGTAAGCAGTGAAATCAGATGTGATTCTGAATTTGTTCTAAACATGACAGACTTTGCTTTGTTGGCATTTGGAGTTGAGTTGCGGCCCAGTAATGACAAACAGACGCTGCGGTGTGTGTGTGTGTGTGCGTGCGTGTGTGCTCAGCAGTGTCCCACGCTACACAGGACTGAACGTTATATATTTAGCTCTGTTACATCAGCGGCTACGAGACATAACAGACCGGCTGAACCACAGGAGTGTGTCACGAGAACTGGGCTTCTTTTACAGAAATGGAAGAAAACCGTGTGTGCACACACACAGAGGAAGTGAGCGAAGCTGAGCATGATGCCCAACTTGGACAACAGCAGATGCCATGACGCTCCACCCACAAGCCATCCCCCCCACACCCCATGAGGTAAAATCCTACTGACCTCCCAACCTAGCCAACAACCTTAGACTCGTCCTCGTTTTTTTTTTCCTTTTAATTAGTGCCAAACTGTGTGTGTATGTTAGAGAGAGAGAGAGAGAGAGAGAGAGAGAGAGAGCAACACAATGTGTGTGTGTGTGTGAGACAGACATATATTTTCTGTGTTGCATCAATGGATACAGTGAACAGGAAAGAGGAAGTTCTTTGATGGCCGGGGAATACCACCCCCCACCCTACCCCCCAAAAATATGTCACTATGGAGGAAATGTTTGTGTGTGTGGGTGTGTGTACATGTATGTGTGTTAATCACCTTCGTTAACATTCCTGCTCTTTCAGGGTCTATTGTAATCAGCATCCTGATGAGCAGAGCGAGAGTGAACAATTCTAACCGTTCACACACACTCCAACTTCAGCTATATATACACCAGCATTCCCATGAGTACAGCAGAATGCAGATACAAAACCCCCACACACACACACACCAAGCAGAGTGTTTTATGTTTATCAAACAGAAAACTTCAGTTCAAGTTCGGCAAGAAAAGTGTTTATTCAGCATATAACATGAGAGAACTCTGAACTGTCAGTACAACTTCAGAAAGTAGGTGGGGTAGGTGGGGGGGTGGGGTAGGTGTAGGGTGGGTGGATGTGTCATTGGTACAGCCCGTACTCCTCCTAACACACAGCCTCCAGTTTGTGGGACAACATGAGTCAGCACTAGGGCACACACACCAACAGAGGGTAAGTCTATCAGATTTGACACTGCCCCTGAAGGACACTGAGAAGGTGGAGAAAAAATCCTTCAAGGTCAGTCAAAATCACCACACTGTGTGTGTGTGTGTGTGCAGTGTTTGATTTACACAAGTCATAATGCTGCTCCACACACACGAGACCTTGACTTTGAACTCTATCCTTCCCTCCCTCCTCTCTTCCTGAATCTTTCTGTGCCCACTCCTTCCTCTGTTTTTTTTTTTTGCTGAGCTTTTCGTGCTACACAGCCGAGCACTGGAAGTCTATTGCCAGTGTAGAGTTCACACTATATCCACTCCATTACACTTACTTAATTAACTTGTGAATAAACTGGTCTTGTAAATGGGGGGTTAATTTTACCACTGGTGAAGAGAAATGTGTAGTCTCTCTTTTTTAGGAAGGATTTTGCACAGTTTACAAGAAGATAACTTTGCATCCTTGTGATTTTATCTACTGTATAAAATTAATATTATAATATAATGGGCTCATTACTATTTAAATTAATTTAAATACTCAACTATTAAAATTTCAAATTCAATTCACCACACACACACACACTAGATACAAGATATATCAGACTAACATTTCAGACCTAGATTTATTAATTAGCTGATAGCAGTTAAAGGTGACTAATGCTCTGAGCTCATGACCTATGACTTATAGGAAGAAAGGTCAGAGGAAATCTAGAGCTACAGCTGGTAGGACTTTACATTGGTCTCGCATGAATGATTAATGCTACACACAAACAACAAAACAATTAGAGTTCTTCAACTCTAAGTCTGGAGTGTCATGGACAGTGTTGCTATAAAACAGAAAGCGAGCTGAGCAGTTTTAGCATCATCCCATTAACCAAAAATAGACAAGGCAAAGAGAAAGAAGAGTGAAAACAAGAGTGTTTGACATGTCCAAAGAGGAAAAGGCCACCATATTGTTCTAGTCCAAACAACATATCGTCCTTCACACAGGAAGTACATTACTTATTGAACACTCCACAGGGAGCGAGTCAAACACCAACACACCATATGGACACAAGTACAGCCTGTAACGCTAAGTATGATGCTAGAACATCATCCAGGAAATGAGCTCCAAATCATCCAAATCACATTTCATTCTCATTAACACATTTCTATGCGTGTTCCAAACCATGACCTGACATTCACTGACAAAGTTCTACAGTCGCCAGTGCTGTTAAGATAAGATCAAATTCACTGGTAACACATTTCATACTAAATCAACAACTCAGAGTGCTAACTGTGCATCATGACTTTAACCACATTATAGAAGGCATCAAGTGTAACAACCTCACTGATAACAGCTGATTTTGAAAGGTCTTGGTGAACTTGAGGGATTCTAAAAGGTCAGGGGTCGCTGTAATAAATAACATGTGCTAGCACAGAGCAGGTAGAAAGAGAGAGAGCTCTCGAAAATCTCTTAGCAGATGATCATCGATGACTAAAGACCACACTGTGGGTTTATGCACCGTGAAATGCTGGGAGAATGAGAGAGAAAAAGCAAGCTACAATTTAGAGGAAAGAGGAAGAGAGAAACAGAAAAAGTGAGAGAGTTGTTGAGAGAGAGATTAGGAAAGCACAACTGTGTGTGTGAATTTATTCTCATGACTGACCAGCATATAAACGTCACTCCACTGAGGCAGTTCTCTTTTTCTTATAGTCTACTCACCAGCTGGGATGTGTACACACACACACACACACACACACACACATTCTGAATGTCTTCTGCTAATCTGACAGCTCAGTTTTCCTATGGTGTAACAAAAGAAAAACCCTAATCGAGAACAAAGAAATGCCCACACGTGTGCGTGAGAGTGCACACACACACACACACACACACACACACACACACACACACACACACACACACACACACACAATGCCTACATACACATCCCAACCTACTGAACACACCTTGCTAGCCTGGAACACTGACACTCAGACACACACCTACAGACTGTAGACTATACACCCAACCTGAGAGATCCACTAACTCATCCTCAGTCAAAATGTAAAAACATTTTGCAAAGCCAGTGCAGCTGCACGTGGCTTCATCTACAGCAGTTGCCAAAATGTAGGACTCTGATAGTGAGGGCTCTTTTTTTTTCCTCAGTAATGTGACACTGATGGAGATCATCCACTACTAATATTGTTACATTCGCAGTAGTTTATTGAGCAATTCAGCCATTAGCCTGATTGATTGGTCATGCAAACTGAATTTAAATCTAAACTGTCTTAATTTAAAAACAAACATAAACAATGTCAACTTGATTCTAAAAGCAATTTTAAATTAGATTTAAGTGCTGTTATTATACACAATTGTACTTAAAATCACAATGGCTCCTCTAAATAAATACAGTTGTATGCAATTTCCTAATGTGCTTAATATCTGAATAGTAAGCGATCATAAGAACAGATCATTCTACTCCATGACAAGTCTGATACCCCTCATCTATCTACTGTACATACACAACTGCTGCTCCAACCCCTCATCACTTACTGACTGCACCCTACTAGATCAACATACCATGCACTGAAAATGAATCAATCAACATATTTAACCTATTGCACTCAATAAGCAAACACAGCATAATGCCACTGTACACATTCTGATAGTTTATCAATTCACAGTGAAAAAGATGAAAGTGGCGTGAGGAATACACCGACCCACATTCACACGGATTACTGTTTTTGCTAAATAAACAAGATTGTAATATCACCGTCCTACTGACCTCTCGTACACCTGACCAAGCCCTTTTGCAGCACAACACACACACACACTCTCCTTAGCTGACCTCACCTTCCAGAAGCAAACACTCCCAAACTATTGTATATATAATGCTGACTAAACATGCTTGTAAACCTCGGACAAAATTAGAAGTGCTCATGAAAAATCCCTAAGCATAGCCTGGAAGCGGTGCTCATACTGAAGCTACAGCGGTGTGCAGGTCAGACAGCTAACCTTAAAAACAACTCCAAAACGTCTCAGCTGTTCTGTGTTAAACCACATGACCAACACTGTTATATTATCGTCCCTAATGATATGCTAGGATATCGTCTTACTTACCTAATCATACTGTTTTATCATGCAAACAGTGTGATAATGCAGCTCACACTCAATAACGGGTCTTGATGGTGACTGTCCACACACACACACACACACACACACACACACACACACACACACACACACACACATTGAATGTATAGACTCAGAGTGTGTGGTATGAAAAAAATCCCATATTTTGCCTTTTTCAAGTGATAAGTCAGTGGGTGACTCAGAGGAACGCATGTTGGGACAACAGTACATTGATTTCACATCTGTACAGACACAGCAGAGACACCAGAAACCTACAAGTTCAAACACACACTCACACACACATAAGCAACGAGTAAAGTCTAACTGATAACTGCCAAGATTCCACACACATTAACATGCACTTCTGATAACAGGGCAAAAACATGGTTTCGTCCCATTCAGGTATTATCGTATTTACATATTCCAGTAGGGAGATGGTGGCATTGCTGTTTTTTAGTCTTGTAACTTGTGAGCACTAAATCTGATCAGATCCATCTGTTTTTGGCTACATTTACTTACATGTCATACGCACCTCAAGCCATCCTGTATTTCATGTCATGTTTACATTGGTGGAAGCAGTGACTTGAAGTGTCTGGCTAGCTTCTTAAACCCCTTTGCTGGTAAATATTTATTTGGGAATGTTTATGGTTGCAAATTACACACACTGTCCTTCTTCGAGCTGTGTCTCCTCTGATTCAAAGATGGAGTATTTTTTCTATCTGGTTCTGTATGCACAAGTAGGTGCACAAGAAGAGTATGAACTGTATGTGTGTGCTGAACAACCTGATTAACTGGCCAGTAAAATGTTTTTGTGTGTCTTTATTTGAGTTCTGATTCAACAACTTTAATCCAATTTACTATTCTGTACACTGTTTACATGGCCAAGTTCAGTTACTGTCTGTGTGGATTTTCTCATGTGTCCATATGGGTTTCCTGTGGGCTTCCAGTTTCCCCCACCAAAAAGCATGCGGGCAGGTGAACTGGATAAAGTGGTAACTGCAGATGAATGAATATAAACAGTGTAACAAACAGAGCAGACTTCTGCACACTTTGTAGGGAGAACGCTACTCTACATTTTGTATCATGAAGTAGGAATTTTATCATGTCATGCTTGCATGCACTGTGTGTGTGTGTGTGTGTGTGTGTGTGTGTGTGTTGAACTTTTCTACTGAATGAATATTGGTGTGACACGGTGTGACAACTGTCTGCCAGCCCACATCTGTCTGTCCATTAGCAGCAAAGTGTCTGTGACCCTGATTGAGGAGTGTGTGTGTGTGTGTGTGTGTGTGTGTGTATGTGTGTGTGTGTGTGTGTGTGTGTGTGTGAGTGAGTGAGTGAGATGAGAGAAAGCCAGACTGTGTGGGGTGGGTGAGACTGTGGTTGCGTTTTGGGCCTGTGAACGTTTGACACACGTCTTATGCAAAAGGTCAGGTTGGCCAGGATTGGTTTATAAAGATCACAGTCTTGTAGGCTTACACCCACACATGTACACACACACACACATGCAAAAGATAACATGTTAACAAAAGTTTATGAGGGTAGATCAGGAACTACATCAAAGGTTGTGTGTGTGTGTGTGTGTGTGTGTGTGTGTGTGTGTGTGTGTGTGTGTGTGAGAACTGGACCCTTTGTAAAGATGTGCTTAACATCTTTCAGTCATTCTTCAGGGTGTGGCTCAGTGCCTACTCTCCCCAAAACACAATAACACACAGATTTGACTGACCACATAAACACTAGCTTGTCATGGGACCAAAGGCAGACAGTGGCCCACAACAAAAAAGGAAGCTGGTACCCCTCTAACTCATGTCTCAAACTGAGTTTCCTTACACTGCTCCACAAACCAATCACTAACCAGAAAAAAACACCCTGTCTACAGAAGCACACACATGCACACGCACAGACCAGACAAATAACAGACTGTCTGCTTGCACACACACAAATAGGCAAAATTATTCACTAGCGTCAGCCAGGTAAAAACAGATGCTTAGGTGATACAAACAGGCTCACACATGCCTCACTCACCTTCTCTATTACACACACACTAATCCTTAGGCATCAGATTTTACAAGTCAGATGCACAGAGGCAAAACGGTGTGAGTATGTTTTGCATTTACAGACATTCCTGTAGTATGCAGAGCTGCCTAATATGCACGGGTGTTCCCTGACTCAAACACTCCCTCGCTCTGCCATTAGGGAGCACACACAGCCTGGACTGCTTGGTTTTAGGATGATAAACGCACAGATGCTATAGGAAAAGGTCCCGAGTTCCAAATCCGGCTGGTGCACATATTGCTGTTATATCACCACTTCCGATAGACACCTGCTGTGATTTTTATGTGTGAACAATATACAGCTCATGCACCCAGTTCAGGATTTATGCTGCAGGTGTGTCCACTTCTCTTCTGCTGTACACAAAGCAAAATAACTCATACAGAGATGTGCTGTAGATCTAGTGAAGTGAAGTGACTTTTGTGGCCAAGTATGGTGACCCATACTCGGAATTTGTGCTCTGCATTTAACCCATCCA
>CM074948.1:9587174-9610362 GCA_037577455.1 Pangasius macronema | reverse complement strand
CATATTGCTGTTATATCACCACTTCCGATAGACACCTGCTGTGATTTTTATGTGTGAACAATATACAGCTCATGCACTCAGTTCAGGATTTATGCTGCAGGTGCGTCCACTTCTCTTCTGCTGTATACAAAGCAAAATAACTCATACAGAGATGTGATGTAGATCTAGAGGGACTGAACTGGCTCTTATATCTAGCAGCTTTGCTACTCATGATATTAGTTTGACATTCTGCTGTAGCATTGTGGTGTAGGCCAAAATGATGGAGAATACAGAAAGATTTAAAGTTAAAGGAGCGGTTTGTAACTTTTAGATCCCTCTGCTGCAATGACAAATGCCTCACAAATGCAGAAACTCGAGAGATTCATTGTATGGCGATAAAGAAATCACAGTTGAACGATGTTATCTTTAACAGTCATTATTATTACAGTTCTAGAAACACTTTTAAACATTACAAACTGCACCTTTATGAGCTAATATTTTCAATACCATACCTATATTACCTTTAATGCCACAAATGTATACACCCTGAATATGAAGGGCATGAAGGAAGTCAAGACAATTCTGTTCTTGTTGATTATTTGCACAATAAATGTGTAATATAGAAGCTGCATTATAAAACCTATTACTCTAAACACCTGAAGAAGACAAGGCTTTGTGTATTCGCGCGTGTTTTAACAGAGATGTGTTGTTCTAATCAGCAGTTCCAGATGCTGACACCAAAACTCACATGAACACAAAGAGACTTTTCATCTCTGAGTCTAACATATGACCTGCACATGCTGTCTATACTGCAATAAGACCACACACCCAGTTGTGCATGTGCAAAAACACACATGCACACACACAAAGAGCGGGTCTGGTGAGGGTTAAGGCAAAGTGGTGGCTTATATCCAGGCAAATGACCCATTCCTTGTTATCTCAGCTTTATGTCACAGAACGCAGACATGCAAAAAAGTACAAAGGTCTGTTAAAGGAAACAGAAACAAAGAGCTGAGGTGAAGAGAAAAGTGCACACATATGGTGTAGTGTGTCGTGGTGGTCTTTGTTCTGACTCCTGCGTGTGTGACACGATAATTCACTGTGGAGGCAATCACGCCGTACGTGTCACTATGGAAACAGATGACATAATGCACTACAGCATGCCCTGCATTTCACATGTGCATGATTCTCTGTACAATAATGTCTGCACTCTCTCTCTCTCTTTGCTGCATTATGTGGTCTGAGGGCTGTGAGACACCAACACCAAATTACCAAACTAACTCACCAGGGAGTCCCAGTATACACCAACTTCTAGTATTAGTGTATACAGTGGCATACTATGTTAACATGCTACTCACTGAGGTTTGGGATGTAGCCAAACAAAAAAGGCTAGGTACCATTTTCACACCATTGCTCTTGTTCTGTTTAAACACTCTGATTTGTCATTCTGGTGCAAAAATATAAGCATAACTGTTGAAGTTGGATTTTCACAAATTCATCTCCAATGACCTCTGAAAGTGGTTCACTTGGAGGTCCTTCACTGCTGTCATTGCCACATTATGTGGCCACATCTGTCCCTTAAATATGTCCCACCTCAAACAGTGGTTTGAATAACTAGATCAGATGCTGCATGAGTTTTTTGCTAGTTTAAATTCTCTTCACATGCACCCATAGACTAGACTAAATAGCCGATCAGTTAACCAACCTCTGACGCAGATTCTGAGCTGACGATAGCTGAAAACTACAGGCCCTGATGCTCAATGCCCAGCTTCTGCTTGCAGGGCCTTTAGTACACATTTAGGCTTAATCCACTATAAGACATACATATCTTATATTATCTGATATATGATTGTCATGAGCCCTTCACAATTCCAACATGGCAGATCCCACTGCGATGCGGGTTTCTGTATCAGATGCATCATGTTTTGACTACTTTGAATAGTATACATGCGATGCTGTGGCCTGCAAGACAGTGTGTTTTACGTTCATTGGTGCCGTGCAGTGGATATCAGAGTAGTAGACTGAGTCATCAAATATACAACTAGCATCAAAACACACGGCAATGGAGTGAAGGTCATGGGTCAGACACCCAGTGCACATGCCCAGTATGCAGCTATTACTTGGCACACTATATGAATAGATCCCAATAAAATCCTAACAGTATTTTATAACAGATAAATGTGTTCTGTGTCAGATAATATGATGTAGCTCATCTAACAACTAACCTGTGTTTATTAAAACTTAACATTATTACAGTCTGCTTACATCATCAATTAGTGTGATCCAGGCTAATAATAATAATAATAGTGAGAATGATATACTTAGAGAAAACATGTAAAAGGTGAGGAAAAGGAGTTTGGAGCTCAGACAAAACAAAACTCTCTTCTTTTAAATCTCATGTTTCTTTTACTTTGCCGTTACTTTTTCTTCCTTTGCCACTACCCTATTTGCAACAATCATTCGTTAGCAAAAGTTAAGCAACAGTTACAATTTCTGACACTGACAGAACTTTGTCGTCACGGCACTAAACTGGTCGCTGGTGAGCGCATTACGTTATGTGATCTTAACTCACACCTAAAGAATTTACAGTGTGAGATTTCTGTCTACATCAAAATAAGTCCAAAACATAAGGCACACTCTCTCTAGCTCGTTCACGAAGCTCTGGGTTACGGAGATGTAAAATAAACTGAGCGTGCCAGTGTGCAAAAACACACACCTGACCTGACCTGTTCTACTTCTAACACGTAATGCCAACAGTCCGATCCTACTACTGCTCTGCCTCATTTGTGTGTGTGCGCGCGTGCGTGCGTGTGTGTAATGGGGTGCATGTTTGTGTAGGCTGGAGCAAGGCAGAATGATCTGTTCTACACCTGTCTCTTCCTGGGGGTGGAGCCTGAGGCAGCACAGAGAAAAAGGCAGGGAACACATGCACATATTTTTTGTTCATGACTGCAGAAGAGACACGTGTATGTATGTCTGAGATATACTATAATCTATCTGGAATTAAAATGAAAAATGTAACCTACGTAGCTGGGGGATTAAAGGAAAGAGGTGGCAGGAGAACGAGTGAGCCACTGATACAGAAACAGAACGAAGGAGAGAAAGACATGGAGCTAGTGAGGGAGAGCGAGACAGAAGCAGAGAGCGTGTGTGTGTGTATATGAGTAGGAGGGGGAGGGTTACTCTAGGACAGCAGAACCCAATGACATGACACAGATGCACGGAGCTACTGTGGACTGCTGGGAGAGGGGGATGGGGCGAGCGAGTGAGAGGGAGAGAGAGAGGAGGAGGGTGTGAAATCACACTGCTGTTCTATTTAACACTCCCCAAGAGCACATACACACGCGCACACACATGTACACACCCAGCAGGGGCCAAGCAAATGGCTACATATAAACATCCCAAACAAACCAACACATGCATGTGCACACACACACACACACACACACACACACACCTGCTACTGATCCTGCTCCAGACAACAAATCGAAGAAACGTAATGCAATGCCACTGAGGTGGCTATAACTCCTCCCCCCACCTACTAACACACACACCTCATGACTCAAAATCTCACACCTGCTCAGGCCCTGAGGGAGGTCACTTACCAAAATTACCCCTACAACACGCACACACACACACACACACACACACACACACACACACACACACAGAAAAACGAGGTCCCATGCACCACTGGACGCTGACATTGTATTTATGAGGTTAAATGTTTAGTCTCTACATGCTCCCTGCTCTGCCCATTTCATCTCTCTTACAATTCTCTTACTTCTAAAATTATACTTTTGTTATATTCAGTTTGATATAATGCACGATATTTGATTGAACTGTGAGATCGAGCTAGCTCAGCATTCCTGCCTGAGGACAGCTGAGGACGGAGGAGGGAGCGGTGAAACATGACATGATCATTATTGCTTCATTTTAGTGTCAGCTTTTGCCACACGCAATGGTGGAAGACATCAGAATATTAAAAAATGTGAAGCATGCTCATAATTTGCTTGGCTGGTGTTTTGCTCTCTGGATGGAGTAAACTCATTGCATTTTAGAGATACACAAATCTGTTCATTTTTTAAAAGTGACTAAACAAAACAAAACAGGAGAGAGAGAGAGAGAGAGAGAGAGAGAGAGAGACGTTATGATTTCAGGTTCTCTTTTTGAGACTCATTTGATCAGCAACACAGGGAAATCCCTGAGGATGGGCAGCAGAGACAAAACAACCATTAAAAGCTCTAACACGTTTCTGCAGACAGGTCTACCCTGCTATGGCAAACAGGCTCCTCCTCTCATCACACCCCATACCTGTACCACCCGCCCACACATACACCCACACACACCTTACAAAGAGGTGAGGGCTGAGTGGAATACAGCAGGATATGGAGAAAACAGCAGGAAAGAGCTAGGAGTGTCAGAGAAGCATGCCACACACACACACACACACACACACACACACACACACACACATGTGCAAACCCACAACTTACAATAGTCTCAAATCTCTCATCGATTGGCATGATGCCATTTTCCCCCATCAATAGTGTAACCCAGTAGGCTCAATCCCATGACTCCATTTCAGTAACGCGAGATGCACATCGATGACGGGTCAGTCAGGTCACACAGGGGTCACGACCCAGAATGCATCAGGACAGGAGAGCCATTCAGAGCAGTTCAATACTGGAAGCATTTCGTCTAACAAGAACGGTCGATTTGTGTGACGTGTGTAAGGTGATATGGTTGGAGCATATGACGATATTGAAAGCGTGAGCTGTGTGTTCTGTGTGTAAGTTCTGTTTGTCTTCTGCATGCAGAAAATCCAGAGGGATGTTACGTCAGAAAAAGGAAAAAGCCGAAGCCTGACAGCTGACAGCGATATGGAAACACACACACACACCAGAAAATTGCTTTTTTTTTTTTGAGCTTGTCGACAAGCAGAAGTACAGAACATAGAAACAAAAGGAGGACTCTGAGGAAATGAGCAAAAAAGGGAGGCGAGGGAAAAGAACACATGGAGGCAGATCAAAGGGCGACAGCGGAGAATTAGAGACATGACAAAACTCAAAGCTGCAACCACAACGGCGTGTTTTCAGAAGCTAGTAGTTTTTGAAAGTGGGATTTGACCTCCAAAACTCTTCTGGTTATGGCTCTGCTAGGTTCATGCAATTACTGTCCATCTCTGTCAGTTCTTTTAGTGCTGGTCTTAGAAAGCAGCTGGTGGATGTTTCATGGTTTACTGTCCCACAAACATGCAACATCAAAATAAGGATTCAACTTTACCCTTTCTCTCACTGATGGAATAAAACGCACACACACTTGCTGATCTGAGTGAGCAGTGTGTACTCCTGGGTGTGGGTGATGCCACAATTAACTGTACATCATCAGCTAACTTTGTCCATACAGTGACAAGTAGCTAATTATGCTGAAATCTAATTTTGTACATTGAAATGGTTATATCTGAAGATGATCAGTAAAAATCAATAGACATTTATTTCATATCATGGCACTGCTTCTGGCATGTTGTGTGAATTTATCTCATATATCGTTACCTGATCTTTTTGCCATATGCCCCAACCCCCACTTTGCACTACCCAATCCTCAGTGGACCTGGGAGGGGCAGGAAACACAGGTGTGGATCTGAGGGATCAGGTTACACAGTAATGATAATGATATGAGAGTACAAGAGGGAGAGAGAGGGAGAGAGAGAGAGAGAGAGAGAGAGAGAGAGAGTGTGTGTGTGTGTGTGTGTGTGTGTGTGTGTGTGTGTGTGTGTGTGTGTGTGTGTGTGAAAGACTATGGCTTTCCAAGAACTAACCTAAACAAATCAAAGCCCTGTCTGACACAGGAATCATGTGCAGACTCAGCAGCTTTGCTCTTTCTCTCTCCCTCCATATGACCTCAGTAAAGAGGGATGGCATTTCTCCAGTGATCTGTCCTTTCTCCACTGTCGGGTTTAAATCTCTGCGCTCGTCCAAGCAAGTCCGCGTCTCCCTGATGTTTAAACGAAGTGTGTCTGCCTATTCCTCCCTCCCCCTATTCCCCTTCACCCAAAGAACACAACACCAGCCAAGCAACACCACCCCTCCCCCACGCTCTCTCTCTCTCTCTCTCTGTCTCTCATGTCTCCTTTTCTTCTCCAGCAGCACACTCAATCATCCCCCCTCCTCTCTCTCTCTCCCCACCCCCCACCGTCTCTCTCTCTCTCTCTCTCTCTCTCTCTCTCTCTCTCTCTCCATTCCACTGAATGCACAATCCTTACTTGAGGCAACCAGGCTGGGCCCGAGGGGCATGAGTGCAGACACACAGAAAGACACACACACCTTTCTGTGTGCACATCTGCAGAAGAAGAGACGCCCATCAAAGACAGAAACAAGAGGTACCATACAAGGCCTTGTCTCTCTTGTAATCACTCTGTGTATTCCCTTTATACCATGACCCACATTTCAGTCCTCACACCATCTAACCTGTACCATCTGCAGAAAAGTGATATTACTTACTAAATCATGAACAACTGAGAAGGTGGGAACAGTAGTCAGACAGGACTAGCTGGTAAAGCCGAGAATGCTTTAGCTTTTTTTTTTTTTAAGCTCTGCTACCAAACAGGAATGTAGGCTAAAAGCGAAATTGGCCTGAAGGCTGTACACACACCGATAGGAGCCGGCACTTGCCACGCTACATCAGATCTGTTTTCAGAACAGACACACACGCGCCGGTCTGTTATTAGCTACTGTGAGAATGAGAAGGGAGTCAGCATGGAAACTGAGAGTGAGCGAGATTACAAGAGAAAGCGAGAGAGACTGTGTCTGTGTGTGTATGAGTGAATTGGGGGGGGGGGGGGGTAGAGGATGTTCTGCTGGAGATAATGAATGAATAAATGAATGAAGTGATCAGTGAAAGAGAGGGGGCAGTTTAGCCGGACAATCCCTCGGGGGGGTGGGGGTGGGGGGGTTAATGGCATGCTAACACAGAGTTCAGAGATTTGTGATGTAGGTGTGTGTGTGCGCGCGTGTGAGTGGGGATTGTGTTACAACTGATAATGACACTGATGTGAAACATTCTGCCGTTGTTGTTTTTTCCTCACTCGCGTAAGTGGATTGATTTAATGAGGTGAAGACATGACTTACACACCCATATCCCTGGCACAAGTGTTCACCTTCTCACACACATACACTTGATTAATCAGATCACTCTAGGATGCCGGTAAACGACACAGGCAATGTCAAGCACATATACACACACACACATACAAACCACAAACATGAACACTGGAGCCAGAGCACAAATACAACATACACACACATACTTTGTGGCTAACAATAGTCAGCTGAGTGCTAAGGTTCACACTGATTATCCCACAGTCCAAAGCACAAATGATGTATTTCCACTTCCTGCTTCTCTTACTGGCCAGAAAGAGCAAAAGTGAGCAAAAAAAAAAATAATCCAGCCACAAAAACCAACCTATGCAGCAAAGCAATCATGCAGTCTGCATAAAACGAAAGAAAGGAGAGAAGAAGAAAAGGAGAGCTTCTCTTCTAAACATAGAAGCGAGTGAAATGTGTGACAGTCCATCTAACCAGAACAGCCTGCACTACAAGCTCCCTTTGTGCAGCGTTATTCCTGAAAAGCCGACCACAACTTTTCTCTCTCCCCGGCTTTGTGGCTCTTCCAGATCTGCTGACTTTGCGTGAGTCATGCATGCTTTGTTTAAAGGCTTGCTGTAAAAGTGACACTGCATGAACAAGTCATGTAAAGAGAAACACAACACGAGAGAGAAAGAGAGAGCCAGAAAGGCAGCGTGGCTTACCGTGGATTTAAATGTCCAGTCCCTGCTCACACAGGCGCACTAATTCCACAGCGTGTTAGGGGAGTCGCAACTCGCACACAGTCCAGCTCAGCAAATCTGTGCTCCTGTTTTCCCTTTAAACCAACAGCAGGCTTCTCTACCTGCCCCCCTCACACACACACAGACGCACACACACACACACAGGCAGCAGCACATAAAAACACAAACCATGCGAAAGCTGACAGTCAAGAGGTGAAATTCCACCTGAATGCAAACAAATCATAAATACACACACAACACACAGGCTCTCTCTCCTCTCTTTCTTTCCCTTCTTCTGCCTCTCTCACTCCCCCTCTCTCTCTTACACACACACGCTCTCTTTCTTTCTGGCTTCTCTCCATTCACCAGTCAAACAAAGAAAGGAGCTGAGCTCTCTCTCACTCACACTCACACACACACACACACACACACATACACACACACACACACACATACACACACACACATACACACACCCATACATACACAGAGCTCCTAAGCCCAACCCCCGGTGTAGGCCAGCCTGCCTCTCTATTTTTTCTTGCCTATTTCTAAACAGCCCCTCCCCCATGACCGTCACCCCTCTCTCCTCTCTCCTCCCTGTCTCCACTCGCCCTCCTCCCCGGTCCCTCTCTCCCTTGCTCCCTCCCACCCTCCTCGCCATGCGTCCGCTCTCTCTCTCGCTCTCTTCCTGTGTATCAGGCAGATGGGATTGAAGATGGGATTATTGGAAAGTGGAAGAAACCCTTTACTCTCTTCCTTTCATTTCAGCTCCCCTGTAAATGTAAAAATGAGTTGCAACATATATTTAATGGTGCAGTTTGTAATTTTTCTAGCCCAATAATAATCAGCTAGTTGTAAACAGACCATAGGAAAAGTATGTTCTACAACGTTGCCATGCATTTCTTAGTTTCAGGCTTCTATTTATCATTTCTGGCCCTGAAATTAGCTCCACCCACAGCCAGAACTGACATTCTCGGCTCTTTTCCTTCAAAGGCAACTGCAAAGGCATATATATAATTTTATCAGAGGGGGTGTGCAAAGGATAACACCTTTCACACCTGTATTTATTTTATACAGGAATTCCATATGAAGTTATTAAATTAATCCCGGGAATCCTAACATGGCAATCGACCAGGACAAGATCTAGCACAGCTTTCTACAAAATTATCCAGAAGGTACATGTTTAAACAGAAGTGGATACATTACAGAGAAAAGAGGACGATGCCCTGACATTGTTTCAGGTGATTTAAAACATTAGCACAGTGACGGTTCAACAGTAGAGAAGATGCAGGTGACAGACAAACTCATTTGTTTGACATGTAAACTGTACCAAATCCATTGTGAGGTTTGTTACAGGTCACATCTTGTGTAAACATTAAATAAATGTGTACATCCTAGTAAATTACCACTTGAAGGCTGCAATGACACAAAGTATGAAATGTTATCACTGAAGATATTCCAATAATTTCCCAATTTGTTTAGTGAGAAAACAAATTCACAGGAAGTGGCTCTAAAATAATAAACGGCCCCTCTAACTAATCTAGACACGAGCTAGATGTTTGCGGAGACTGCACATGCATGGCAACAGACTGCAGACGCTGCCACAAGTGCAAGAATATGTACACTTATGTGGATGACACCCACACCCACACACACCCACACACTCCCACGCGCTTCTATGTAATAGTGTGTGTAGGTGCAAAAATGCTGGTGCATCTGTGGTAAAGAATGCATGGGCATGAGCGGGAGACTTTAAAGACACAGCTGTTCTAGTCTGCAACACATTCTCTACAGTGATAGACAAAAATAGCTCTTTTTCTACACACACACACACACACACACACGCACACACACACGCACACGCACACACACACACGCACATGAAAAGGCAGCCACGTGAAGTTCTAAGCTTTTCACTGTGGAAGTCCGGAAGCAGTGACTTGATGGAAAACCTGCTAACTCACAGTGCAGTGAAATCATACACAGCTTTAATACAAAGAAGCACACAATTCACTTATACAAAGCTCTGTCTCACAGAAAGACAGACAGAATAGCTATTTTATCTTTTTCCCCCCCACAAACACCATCATCAGCATTACTACTCACTTTCTACTTAATACTTTTGCAACAGCTGTTAACTAAAATTCATGCACGTAAAGCTATCTGAATTTTAATTAGAATAACAGAGAGGCAGAGAACAAGCAGGAGACAGAATAAGAGAGACAGAGGGCTGGAGACAGACAGATAAAGCAGGCCACTGTGACGCTGACCTGCACTGTATGTAATTCCCACCGTATTGATTTAGTTCTGGGTCGATTTGTCAGCATTCCTGAACCAGTGACACACATAAAAAGTGCTCACAGCGAAAACATTTTTACACTTAATGATTGGCTTTTATCCAAAGCAGCTTAGAAATGAGGCACAATACAATCCAGACACAGAGCTGTTAAAGGAGCTAACAGACACAAGTGCTGTGAATAGGACGCAAGTGTGACCGTTCTCTGTTAGAGAGTAGAGTGAAACGTCAAACAGACAGTACCCGTACACACCGATTTGTTACCGTCGCTGCTTGTGTGGCTACACCGTTCAGCTTTTTCAGCTTCTAACACGAGACTGTAGAAGCCAAAATGTAGACGCGCTACTGTAAAATTTGTGTTACCATGTTGATTAAAATGTTTTTATATTGTAGTAAAACCCAGGAAAGTAAGAGACTATAGATTTTCCTCTACTTTTGAGCATGTACTTTTGTGACGCATGCTGCATTCGACTAAAGGCCGTAACTTGTCCTTTGACTAGGGAAAAAAACCCCAAAGAAAATACCCCCTAAATTTGTAATTATTACTAGGGATGGTCTCCTCAACTCTGAGTTCAGCAAGTGACATCAAATCAACATGGCTGCACACAGCATCAGCAGTAAACAACAGTGCATCTATGGCCCTGTTCACGCCTAGCATTAACATCCATCTCGAGTGATCCGATCACAGGCGGACAACCTAAACTCATTTCCACCTGGCATTATGAATGCATCTTCAGTGACTACTTGCGATCGGACTTCATCATTTCAGCTGGAGAAAGGCTGTCGCACACATCTAAGATGTCAGTCTTCCGCTGCATTTATACATCACGTACCTCTACAGGCTGTTCTTTTAATAGCGTGGTCTGCTGAAGAATCTGGTGAATGAATGAGAGATGAGATGATCAAAGAAGCTACGTAAAAGCAGCTGTTTTCGCCTCTGTTGTTATAGCATCACCTTTATCCACAAGTCCAAATGTCCATTTTCAAATAGTCTGACAATTATAACACATTCCGGCTAGGAAATGACCATGATGCAGTCGATTAGTTGGTCCTTCGCTGCTGTCTGGGACACACTGAGTCGCTTTCACGTTCACACTACATATGCGATGTGCCCACATGTGTCCTAGATCACCTCTGAATGTGTTTAAGTGGTCAGATCACAGTGTGTCTTCGAGACATCTGACACTGTTCACACCTGCACTTAGCGCTGACCACTTACATTCAGATCACCGAGGGCATAAACACAGGTAAGAAAGAAAGCTGTGAGCGTAGTCATTTCAGCGGGACAACACAGCCATGCAGCCAGACTGGTCCGACGTCTTGAGTGGAGGCCGTCATTTGGATTTGTTGCTTTACTGCTAATACTTAATTTGCATAGAATAAAACATAAATCTATTCAGATGTTACTTATTGCTCTGTCTCTGTGTTGCTGAAATCTGTGCTGTGCCTAAAAGTCACTAAGCCATCATATGTAAAACCTGTAAACTCTTCTGTGCTTGTTTTTACTTTTAAGTTGTTCATGAAGAAATTCCCATATGTCACTAATAACAGTTCAGTTCTGGTGGAAACATGGAACAGGTCTAAACAAGGTCGTGTAAATAAGAACCAGCACTGTGAACAAAAAAGAGGAAGAGTATAGAGTTGAGAGAGTGCGTGATGGAATGAGTGTCAGTGGGTGTAAGATGCTTGGTGCTGTTTCACTACAGTATATCAAAAGACTTCAAACACACTGTTGTAGCCAGTGATAAACTAACAATGTGATAATCACTCACACACACACACACACACACACACACACACACACACACGCTTCCCTTCACACACACACGCACGCTTCCCTTCAGCGCTTCTCCACCCAGGCGAGCAGAGGTATAGACACAGGGAGGGAAGAAAAAGCGCTAGTTAAATATATAGAAAAGGAGTAGAGATGTAAGGACAGGAAGCACGCTCTTTCCTCCTCTCCAGTGGAAATAAATTCCTCTCGCTCTGCACCTCACATCGCTCCTGCTTTTCCTTTATCTCTCAGTTCTGATTAATTGGCAATTAATGTTTAACAAGCTACAGCTGTGCGCAATTAATGCTGGAAAGAGTCGTCTCTTAAAAAACCCTTAGCTTCATACAGTGTCTTTTACTGGAGGCTCACAGCTGAGCATAAATTGGTGTCTACACAAAAAGACGCTGACTTTACAGTGGTACTTAAGAAAGTAAAGAGGTGTGGAGGTGTGACAATGTCACCCGTCTCATACAACAACAACAACAGCTTTATAACCACGTTATGAGCTGTAACAGTTTAATCAGTTCTACACAATATCCAGTGACGCTTACTCTGATTATATTATATTACCGGACCTGCCAATCTTTACACATTTACACTCCGCAACCTCAAATCAGAGTACACTAGCATGGGTTATCACTCCGAAAGAACATTTTGAGCAGCAGCATCAACAGAGGAAATGTCAGTCATGTGGATATTTAGACAAACATAAACATTTTTCTAATAAAACTTTTAGATGACAATACCAAACAAAATGTAAAGTCACGGGTAATGTCACCTTAACGGAAAAAATCCACCATTCATGTTCTACAAATATCTGGTGTGTGTGTGTGTGTGTGTGTGTGTGTGTGTGTGTGTGTAGGGGGGTTTCTCATTTATTAAAATCTGATACTTCAACCCATCTGTTTTGTGTGTAGAACTATAGAGTCTAACCAAATGTGTGTGTGCACATTATATCAAGTATCACTCTGCCCATTTCCTTCATCCAACTTGGTTGTAAGTGCATCGATAATCTATTAATGCACTGATATGCTCTCAAGAAAACACACACACACACACACACACACACACACACACACACACACACACACAGGTCTCCTCTTACCTACCAATGGTCTGTTGTCTTATTCCTGTATGGGAGTGGCTCCTTCCTGGCCCTGCAATTACAGGATACACAATCTGTTAACAAACACATGAAAACCATCAGGCCAGAAAGAGCCACTTAGCCAAACACACACACACACACACACACACACACACACACACACACAGTGGTTGTTAGCTACAGTCAGTCACAGTCATAAAGAGCACTTTCATACTCCTCCTGATTACAGCTGAGAGTGTGTACAGACGACCAGAGGCCCTGAGCCCTGTACTTACACACACACACACACAAGCGCTAACTAGCTCTGACACAATTATCTTATCGGTAGATGCAGATAAATATAACCCAATAGGACAATAACAGTCAGCACTATTCCATATATGAAAGGATGATTGTGCTCCAAAGGGTGAAAGGATATCACACTGTGAGGGCAAAAAATAAAAATCAGATTATCCAAGATGGCTGCCTCCATTATGCTAAGGCATCCAGGTACATGCTGAGAGACATTTTGTTCATGTTAATGAGCTGACCTTCAATACTTGTTGAAGGCGCACTAATGAAACGCCAAAGAAAACTCAGGAAGGTCTCCTCAACCCCAAACTCAGCAAGTGATGTCTTATAGCATCAGCAGTAAGAAAAAAGTAGCACTTCTTTACTTTTAAATGAGTTATGCTGTATATACAAGTATTTGCTTTAGGTCAAGCAACATACAGACATATTAGTTACACTATACTGCCAAATGTCTTTGGACACCTGACCATCACACCCATGTGTGCTTTTTGAACATCCCATTCCAGAGTCTGTCAAACCCTTTGCTGTTGTAATAACCTCCACTCTTCTGGGAAGGTTTTACAGTAGATTTTGCAATGTGGCTGTAGGGATTTGTGCTCAGCCACAGGAATAGAGAAGTGGAATCATGAACATGTGTGTCTGTGTAGTGTGAGTGACCCTGCTCATGAGGTGAAAAACCAGGAGCCACACCACTTCCTGTTTAGACTAGAGGGACAGAGTGGGGTGAAATTATGGCATAATGACATCACCATGGCTGTATGCTGCTTAATTAACATAATGTCTACAACCAGGATCTCTCTCTCTCTCTCTCTCTCTCTCTCTCTCTCTCTCTCTCTCACACACACACACACACACATTGATCCAGTGCACTCAGACATTAAAGCATTTAGAGGATGCAGAAGGTTTTTCTCTGATTAAGTGTGTTAGTGTAGACTGGTGGGAATTTTCATCACCCTCATCACCTGGAGAGAGAGTGGTGAGGAGAAAAAGCAGGCATGATGAACAGATAGATAGAAATATAGATAGATAGATAGACTTGTAAACAATGGCAGTGTCTGTGTGTGTGCATATGTAGGTGATGTGTGTGTGTGTGTGTGTGTGTGTCTCCACATTGTGCTTCTAGCTGTGACAGTTTTATCATGTTGGGAGCAGAAATGGCAAGGCTAAAAATATCCCATAAACCCATTCACCCCCAACCCCACCCTGTGCTCCGGATAAACTCTCCAGCCCTGCCGCGGATTGCTCCACCCTCTCGTTAAATGCAAGCTGTTCCTGCTGCACATTCCACATGGCGGAGCAAACCATCGTGCAGCCAAAACAGGGGTGAGTGCTTCACTTTCAGACCCCAAGCAAAAGAAATGCATTTCTAAACAAAACTTTTGGAGTGGTGAAACCAAAAAATTATGTATGTGCACGTCCATATTTGTGTGTGTGTGCATGCTTATACACAGTCATGCAAGTGTGCGTATGTGTGTGTCTGTGTTTGGCCAGCTGTGCAGCATACATGTGTACATTCTCCAGGCTGAGCAGAGAGAGGGGGGGGTTTGAAAAACAGCAGCCAAATTCCTCACAGAAGTACTTGTGCATGTCTGGTGGTCATACGTGTGACACGTTTTGTAGTGGTGTTGTAGAGACACTCACACACATGTGTTATATTATATATTTAAACTTCAGAAGCACAAAAAAGAAAAGTAAATATCTCATCTCTTCTTTTTTGTTCAATTTCCATGTTAAATCTCATACAGAAATACACACAACACATGCAGGACATGGTTACTGGTTACCATTTTAAAGCTTTAACCATTTAAACTATAATACGCCTGACAGATGTGTGTGTTGTATTAGTATGATAACATCACAACACATTTCTGATGGACTAAGGCACAAGGCAGGGTATAAAATATAGTATGTAGTGTTTTTAGTTGCTATGGTGATGCAAGTGACTTCTTAAGGGCCAGATCAGCTGACTGCTTGTGCATAAAGATTACTAGCCAGCTGCATTGCAACTATATTGAGGGCAGCACAGTGGTGCAGTGGGAAGCATTGGCACTTCTCAACTCCAGTATACAGACAGGCTATACTCATTTCCCCTAGTTATGAATGACTGTGTATAAGGGGCCCTGCGATGGACTGGTTCCCATCCATGGCGCATCTCCACCTCACAGACTGTACACTTCTGCACATGATGGGAAGTGGTAGCTCAGTGGTTAAGACAGTGGACTCCTGATCGGAAGGTCATGAGTTCAAGTCCNAGCAAGGCCCTTAACCCTCAACTGCTCAGTTGTGTAAATGAGACAATTGTAAGTCGCTCTGGATAAGGGCGTCTGCCGAATGCCAGAAATGTAAATGTAAAGGCGCATGTGTATTGTGCTTTGTCAACTGGTGCTGTGCTAAACTGCTAGCAAATGATTTATTGCACCCAACGACATCTGTGTTCATCATCTAATCAAATTACATGCATACCTTCAAAGCACACCTTAATTTATATCTTCTCTATCCCTTTTGTGTTCACACCTGTGAAGTACAGTGTGTGTGCATGTGTACCTAGTGTGTAACCACACCCCCTGAGAGGCATTCTACAAACACAGTGCTTACCAGTAAAACTTTAGCCACAAGATGAAATGCTGAGTAATATTTGTAAATGTCAAGTCGGAGCTTTCAGTTCTGGCTGGTATATTTTTAAAACTCATCTGTTGAATGTTAAAGAATGACGTGACTGCTTTCTTTAACAAGCACATGTCAATGCTTTGTCAAATTCGTCCAGCTGTCTTAATGCTGTCTTTCGAATGGGACAGTCTGTAACTTAGGAACACAAATGATAGCCCAAAAAAAAAGCCTACTTAGGGATCCTCCTGTCAAATAGCATATAGGGAAAGTGCCTACAATAATGCTGTGCGTGTTATATATAATGTTATCTATTCATTGTAGCTAGGGATAATTGTCACATTCCTAATACACAAAAACACTACAAAGATCTCTGGTCTACTTGGTCTCATTTGCACATTATCAGTTTGTGTGTGTATTGGTTACATATTTACTCTGCAAACACTTTAGGCCTGGTTGCCTGGACACCTGCTTGGGGCACGTGCTGAAGCGTGACAGGATGGGACGACCTTTTCGACCTCAGCAGTAGCCGGGCTTTTCATGTCTCAGCCGCTTCTCTCTAATGCTTGGCTTTTACCCTCCGACCCTAGAGCAAGCCTGTGGACAAGCTGTGTGTGTGTTTGTGTGTGTGTGTGTGTGTGTGTGTGTGTTTAGGTGTGATGAAAGTAGAGAAGGACTAATGATTAGGCAGAAATCATGCATACAGGAAAGCATGTAAAAGCAGCTACATTTGAATTTTATGTATTTCAATCACTTGCAGTTCACAATTCACCAGACAGTGCACTATTTGGGGTGCAGCCATTTTGTGGTGTCTTGCCAGTGGACAAACATGAACTACGCCCATAGCGTACAACCAATGTATAAGAATTTTGCACTAAAACCCCACAAAGCATAGCGATTTCTTTCAGCTCGATTTTACTTGTTAACTATTAAACCTAACAGCTACTTATTAGTGGTGCTTTTAATACAGAACATAGCTTTTAACACTTAGATTTTGTTTGTTTTAATTATTTGAATTATCAAATTAACTGTGAACCGTGATTGTGTGTTTCTTGTGCTTTCAGTTTGGTGTCTCGGCCACTGCTGCCCTCTGTAAGGCTCTATACCTAACAGTCCGTTTAGTAAATAGAGAACAAGTGTGCGAAGACACAGTTTTTGATTTAATAGTATGAAAATTGCACGCTGTGTAGGAAATTGTTTACTTCTCCCATATAAACAAAAGAATGATGTCTCCTGATGGTGCGACAACACACTCAAATCACACACAGGCTTCTCAGTTCCATCTTAAAAGTGCACCGAAAACACTTGGACCATTAATATTCAAGCAGCATTGATGCTGAACAAAGTAGCGGATATATTCCTGTAACACATCCATGCACACACACACACACACACACACACACACACACACACACACACACACACACACTTCTTCAGATCCTGTTTGTGTTATCACAGCTCAATGTAGAGTATAAACACTGCTGGATCTGGATCTGACCCACAGACCCTATTAAATGCTCTTAATCAGCTGAGTCAGCCAGCAACAAACCCCATACACACACACACACACATGTACAAAGACACACATCTGAATCCACTAAAGGTTTAAATACACACAGAGAGGTGGACAGGCACGTGTGCATATGTGCAAGCATCTGGAATCTCTTAACAAAGACACAAAGAGTTACTATATGTGGAAGATGAATATGGCATGTTGTGTGTGTGTGTGTGTGTGTGTGTGTGTGTGTGTATATAGAGTTCTTATGGTCAACTGTTTTGATAACTTGTGGGTGTGGGGTCACCCGACAAGGCAATAATGACAGAAAGAAAGGAGTGAGAGAGTGAGTAGTCTCGGAGATGTATACAAACACAAACCAAATGCAGCTGCTCCGTCTCTGCCAAAGCGCAGGATTGGGCTCAAAACCTCTCGCTCCCTTAGCGCAGGCTTTTCTTAGCATATACACAGTTTATGTTTGAGTGTGCGTATTTACAGCTGTTGTTTATGACTGTGCATTAGGGCTCAAGCTCCCTAACCCATATTTTGGTATACATATAAAACACCCTGAGAGGACACGGGGCTGCCAGGAGGTTTAAAAACAGAGCAGCTTTATACCATTACAGCATGGTTTTAATACTGCTCGTATAAGTATGAAATGTTGTACATTTTTATTGCATGCCATATGACTGGAACTTCTATTTCAGCCTCAGCTATTTCAGACGAAATCTCTAAAGCTGACGCTCAAATGTGTTTTCTTCCATAAACAGATACACACAACCTCGCTTTCAAATGGATATGTGCGATGGAGAGACGATGAAGGATCAAGGAAGGAAGTGAATAATCCAAAGCACACACCTAAAATCAAACACACATCCCTCAGCTACAACAGTGGCGCCTCTATCCGGCATCCTATTGGCTGAGAGGGCTGCAAGCTCCTCCCACTACAGACACCTATGGCTGTGATGGCGTCAGGGTGTCTAATCCACTCCCCTGCATAGTGTTCTGGAGAGACAGAGAAATTATTATATTGTATATTGTTTTCCTTCATCTGTTTCATCACTTAAGACAAATGCTCACGTGCTTATTTCTTTTCTATTTTAATATTCAGACACTTTGTAACCTGTGATTCCGGCAATACAATTGCACTTTTGATCAGCTGCCAATAATACCTGGTAAATTTAATGAATTTAAACTGAATTTAAAATGTCTTGTTTCATTATACTTTGACATTCAAATACTTTTCATATCACATGCTGGCGACTCAAAGAGACTGGTCTTGTCAGTAACGTGAAATTGAAATTGAAACTTAAAGAAAAAAAAAAAAAAAGACAGCAACAGAATGGTGTTTTTCTTTCTTCAGTCATGTTGCAAAAATATAAGCATTAATCCCCCGTATGTTTTGTCTCACACACACACACACGTTATTGCTTGAATAAGAGCTTAGTGTCCTTTTGTAGTTCCTAAATATATATACCAGGTATCTCCATACTCTAATTTTCTTGATCACACACTTTAACACCTCAATCTGTTTTCATAAAGAACTTGGCTCTAGAGCTGTCGTATTTTTTAAGAAACTTTTGCATATTGCTGTCAGCAGGAACAGCTGCTATTGTCTGCTCTGGTGTTGAGACACAGCCAGACTAGATTTTGCATGTGGGGGCAGGGGTCTGTCTGGACTTGGATGTCATGTGGTTTCTAAAAGTCTTAGGAACTATTGGCATGTGTGAACGAGAAGAGTTTCCTCGAACAGTTATTAGTGAGGTCTCTCACATATTTTCTATAAAGCCTGTGATCTGTGCAAGCAAAGGACAGCTAAACCTGTGGGAAGTGAAACTAGTTAATATTCAAAGTTACATCTTTTTAAAGATGACATTTACTCCATGGTATTTGCTGCTTTGAGGCAAGGACATTGTAAAAAAGCGCTATACAAATAAAACTGAAAACTCCATGGGGTTTGTACACACGCTCCTCCTTCTTAACCTTCCTCACTTTACTGCTGCCAACAACAAACAGCAATGCTAACAGCAATGTCATTAATGTTATGCCCACTGCCTCTGAGGTATCTCATCAGTGCAAACGCGACATCTTTCATTCTGACGGTACCAAAAGTCCCAACAAAGCGATCAGCCTGAGTGTGCTTGCGTGTAACAGTATGATAGTTAGGAATGGATATGTAAGGAATAAAACATGCTGTTATAAGAAAATAATCAATGATGGAGTGGTGTGATGCCAGTACCACACCAAAGTTGATCCTTTTCCACATCCTGAAGTGTTTTGTTCATCTTATACCACAGCAACACTAACGATTTCTTGAAAAGAGCAGTAATTCATACGTTTAATTAATTTATAGTTGCAAAACAAGTTATACTATATACTATAAATAGCTGTTCATTCACCAGATTCTTTCATTCCATCTCTCTCTTGTAGTGAAAAAAAAAACACCTTGTCATTTCACAGCGAAACTGCAAAGCCCTCTGGCCTGAAGACTTTCCCATGTTAAAGAACTTAAAGATATAGTTTTTACATCTGACTGTTACAAAGCGCTGACACAGGAGACTCCATCTTCTTACAGAAACCCATAACAATTACACACAACTGTAAGTCAGTTTAAGTGGAGCGTCCACCTCCCTAACATATTAACATGTTAGAATGAGGGAATTAATTTAAGTATTGCTGTTGTCACCTTTATTTAAAACATCCTCATCAACCGCAGCATATAATTAATTTCTTTCTTTCCATCATTCCCTCAGTTTGGTTCTGCTCAGCAATAGAGAAGACAATATTGCAGCTTAAATATAGACTTATCTTAAACTGTCAAGGTTAAACTCCTACAGGATTACATTCTACCAGGGTTTTGACTGATTTATTTATTTATTTCCATTTTATATTTTATTCATTTGACAGACGCTTTTATCCAAAATGACGTACAACTGACCTGAGCAGTGGAAAGTTAATGAACTTGCACAAGGACCCAACAGTGACAGCCTGGCAGTGCTGCATTTGAGCAACCTTCTATAGTGTAGAGATGAGCCACTACTGTCTGAGTCAGAACAGCAATTACATTTGTGTTAGATGTGTCCTGAGAAAATAACAGACACCTGCCAGCCAAACGCTAGTAATAAATGTTGGTTAACGTTTATACCAACCAAATGTTAGCCAACATTTTTGGCCATGCTCTCACCTGTCTTGGAGAAAGCATGCGTTAGACTTCACCCTCCTTGGCTGTAGCTGTCATATGACAGGGAAGAGATAACTAGTGGGTGGTAAATGGCAAAAACCAATTAGGGAGAAAATGCGGGAAATAAATCCCCCCCAAAGTTTACACTTAAATAACTGATGCAATAACCTATTGTGCAAAGGTGTACTATGAAGATGTATTCAATGTACTCAAAAGGGAAGTTGTTGCTCAGTGGTTACGGCATTGGGCTACTGATCGGAAGGTGAATCATAGCATCCTCAAGCTGACACTGTTAGCCCCTTGAGCAAGGCTCTTAACCCTCAACTGCTCATCTGTATCCTGTTTCAAATGAAATAAATATATTCACTGTNACCAATTAATTGTTCATATTAAATCAACTCATACAATTCACACACACTACAGCTATAACAAACTTAGTAGCACTTAGTGAAAATGGGTTACCAGATACATGCAGCATTATGGGGCATGTGCACATGTGTCTTGCATGTGCAACTTCCGTGGTTTAGACTCATTAGAGTGGCTGGTGTAACCTAATTAAAACCCTATGGAGGGACCACCCATCTCCATTGCCACCCAGGGACCCCTCACTTTATGCAGCTCGCTGTGGGTGGTGCAGGCTGGACGCTTCTACCAATCTGGCTGGTGTACAGTAAAAGCGAGAAAATTTATTAACCCAAATATGCAGCAGTTTGATATGAGGCCACACACAACGACACACATTAAATACAGTGCCACACAGTGGCCACCACAACTGCAGTGAAGTGTGCCTGTGTGTAAGCATTCCCAAGGAACAAGAGAGGGAGGGTGTGTGTGTCAGCTGGAGATAGTGGGCATCAAAGGAAAATGCTATCAGAGATAGTGAGAGGGAGAGTGCCAGCTGGGTGTAGGGAGGAGGTAAGTGAGTGAGTGAGCTGGACGGAGCCCAGCTTTGTCTACGCTGGGCCTCCAGGGAGCTGTGTGTGGCAAAAGCAGGGCAGCCTGCTCCTCTGGAGATGAGCCAGGCCACACGCAGGGGCTGAGTGCTCAAGAAATCCCCTGGCTGAAAAGGGGATCACCAGGCCTCGGGCCACACACACACACACACACACACACACACACACCCCTCAAGCCCTAGTATAATACAATACTGAGCTAATGTCAGTTAGGCTTAGACACAAATATGTGCATACACACAGACATGGCGCCTGAAAACTGACATAATATCATATTGAACTACTGCTCTGGTCTTTATATACATCCACACACTGTGTCTGACATTAAGATCCAGAACTGCTGCTCACACACACAAACAGAAAGAGCAAAGTCGTACTTTAGTATAGCATTCCCATCAAACATGTAACCTTTTTAAAATGTTTGGATTATACCAAACTGATAGAAATGCGATAAAATCACATGCTCAGATGCTCTGTCTGTGGCCATTGATACTTATTGTACACTTCTCTGGTCACAAGTTTCAGAATCTTGAATGTTCAATCTAACTGGCTATCTCCACTTCCATGTATGTGCACATACGGCAGGTATCTGACTGAAAAAATACTTTTTAACACTGACTGAATTAATTATTATTAGTATGATTCTACATTACTACATTTATGGCATTTGGAGAACACATTCAACATACATTCATCTCTTATTCACCATCTGAGCTAATGTGATGTAACGATGTCTGCTTCATTTTAAATACACTTACATTTGCTGGACTTAAAAAAAAAAAAAAATTAAGAATTATTATCCAAAACTACAGTGATGACAGGATGAGGGATTGAATATTTAATCGACTGACAAATTTCATTTCACAGTACATTTCTTAATCTCATAATAAAGTGCTTTTTTATTATTTCGTTGCCTCTCCCTCTGTCTCAAGTGTCTGAAGTAAAAAGGGGGGGACTGGAATTTCTTTTTCCCTTTTTGTGTTGTCTTGACAATTCAATAAGCCATAACTCTATAGGCAACATTGCCAGGAAAGCATTGCCATTACTCTGTATGCTGTTGCTGAGGATTACATCATCACTCTGTATATTGCAGCAAGGGGAATAAGGGCCAAATTAGTGTTTATGAGTATGTTTTGTGTGTGGACTACTGCTTTGTGCACTCTCAAGTGATCTCTGTATTGGGTAGACTAACCAAAAAGAGCAAGTGACCCCATTCCCCCGTCCTCTCTCTTTCTTTACTCCCACCCACTCTTTCTCTTGCTGTCTGTCTCTGTCAGGTGTTGGGTTACTGCAGGCTCCAGACAGAGGCAGTAATGTAGCCCTCAATCCCAGACACCAACACAGACAGACAGAGGAAAAGGGCACGAGAGAGAGAGAGAGAGAGAGAGAGAGAGAGAAGGGTCTCCTATCTTGGTGTTTTTCCACCAACACGGTGCTGGAACCGGCGCCTAATTTAAAACCAGTTCTGCTCTTTTCCACCAGTCAATAAAATCAGACACATTACACTGATCAAGGAACCTGTGACCCTAGATCTTGTGAGACAGGAGTCATTTTGCCACCATGGCAGCAACTTGGACATTCATATGGACACAATTAAAAAAAAAAGTGAAGTGAAGTGACTTGTGGCCAAGTATGGTAACCCATACTCGGAATTTGTGCTCTGCATTTAACCCATCCAA
>CM074948.1:9569393-9579423 GCA_037577455.1 Pangasius macronema | reverse complement strand
TAAATGCAGAGCGCAAAACTCCGAGGTCACCATACTTGGCCACAAAGTCACTTCACTTCAGACAAGCTATAAAGTGAGTGTGGCTTCTTCAGGATCTATTTCCGCTAGTGGAGCAAAAATAAACAGGACATTTGGCCATGTTGTGTCCTATGTTATTTACTCGATATTATTGATATTATTTCTTGTTTCTCGCCTAATCACAAAATCACAACCGTGCCGATATTCAGTGTATCCACACTCACACTCATGCGATATTGCTTAAATGAAGTGTTATAAGTAGCTCCACTTTCACAAATGTTCATTTTAAACCTAGATATCGTTACTCATATTGAGAAAGCACCTTAAAGAAACTTGAATGAAACGGCTGCAATGAATGAAAGCCATCCTGGCCATTATGAACTAAATGAATGAATCGTGTGCAGTGTGAGTTGAAAAGTTCGACTTAGACTAAATGAATATAGCAGCTCAATTTACAGCCTAGGGGTAAACCCCCTACCTCTACTCGACCTCTAAATCAGTACACGTAAGGCTAGACTTTCAGTGATTTGTCACTAGTGTGGGATTGATGAGTGTGTTTGTCTCAGACTGACCATCATAAAGACATTTTTTGACAGCATGAGAGTAAATAAACCCCTATTTTTTTTAAAAGTTTAAAATCATGCCCTTTTTTATTACACTGAAATGAAGTTCTTTAATATCCACTTCACATTTTGAGGAGCTGATCCAGTACATCCAGTGCTCAAAGAGGAAATCACAAAGAGTAACACATACTATATAACTGTGTTTACAGCACATTCGGGTGAAAATGGTTACATCAGAAATTACAGCATCATCTCATCCAAACATCCAGCACAGAATGATCCTTTAGTCTCTCTGTGTGTATGGATATTTTTTACCACCTCACATAAACCCATCTGTACACGCATGCTTGAGAGATATATTGCACAGAGACAGTCTGAACGGCTGAAAGCCTGTGAAAATCTTCCATAAGGGTTTTAGCCTTAAGCCTATTACTGACTGTTATCTAAGAGAAACATGAAGAGGTGCAGACATCGACACAAAAAATAAATAAATAAATAAATAAAAAGAAAACGAGAGAGCATGCGAGAGAGAGTTCTTTGTTCTTGAGCTTGGAGAGGAGATGAGTTACAGTCTCTCAGTATCTCTCCAGAAAACAAAGGCACTTCAGAAAGGACTTCTCAAAGCACAAATGACTCCGGTTCCACAGTCACGTGAAGGGTGTGTGTGTGCGCGCGCACGTGTGTATGTGTGTGTGTAAAGTGTGTCTGTTTGCACATGGAAGTGACCCATCCATCACAATCCCTCACATTGTCTACACATGATGAAGACAAAGAGGGAGGGCTGTGTGTGTGTGTGTGTGTGTGTGTGTGTGAATGCATGTCATTCATCTCCAGTCACCCAAACCATTTTAAAGACCATCAAAATTAACAGCAGGTAATTAAAAGTAACTGCAGCTTGTCTCTTGAGATTTGGGCTACTGGGTCACTCCTGGTAGCTAATTAACTTCTACATTAATTACCTTCTCAATGCGGAGTTAGATCACATATGGGCACTTAGGTTTTTGTAGGAAGTATAACAAAAGGTGGCACGGGTGATGTATTTGCTAAAGAGCAATTGAGTGTAATGGATAGTTCCCTTTAACGCACATGCTCACACACACAGTCATTGTAAATAGAATCAGTGTATGAATATTAGATGAGGTGCATAAGGCTATACAGAAAGCTTTATTTATTACTCTATAATAAATAAATTATATTATATCATACTCTAGTGTGCAGTAACTCAGAAACATACCCACTAAGCAAACTGCACAAGTTTCAAACTGAAGAAGTTAAAGACCTAAAGGAGTCTTGTTCATGTCTAAAAAAGTCAAAACTCTAACTTCTGTCAAAGACGACACACGAGCATGTATTTTGTTTCTGGGATTTCAGTGTGACTGACCTTCCTGACCTGATGTTTAGTAGTAAACTTCTTATTTATTCTGGCCATTTTTTCTTCTGTTTTCTCCTCCATTTCCTATATTTGAGGTTTCTCTCTGTGTGATTGTTTCTCCAGTATGACGGAAGAGAAAATAAGCTTCATGGCATCATCTGAGGCAGCCGAGGCCTACTGCTGCTACTTATTAAAATCCATACGGTTACACAATATCGTCTAGCAGCTCGGTAACCAGGTAGACCTACTGATGGGCTAGAACATCAATTACGCCATCATGACTCAGGCCCTAAAATAACTCGACACTAAAATCCAACAGAAAATTAAAATAAAATAAATAAAATCTTGTTTGTGTATCTTGTCAGATTGCACATGAATTGTCTACTAAAAGACTAAAAGTAAATTTTTTGTTATCTATAATCTAAAATGAATTCTTTTTTTCTGATTGTTTTCACATCACCATCTACTCCTAGAATTATCAGTAATATTCTGTTGCGCTTTCTCTCCCCATTTCCACCCTTCCCCACTGTCATCTTTCAAAAACGCTGAGCCTGTTTCACTCGGAAATACGTACAGTAATTAAAAAAATAAAAGTGATACAATTTCTGTCATTTTGTCCTTAAAATGAGCTAGAACTAGATATTTTAAATACAAAATAAATTACTTGGCACTTGACGTGGTGGCCCCACATTAAAAACATCATTAGGCAGCAGAAAAAATCAAAGAAGCTCCTACAGCTTAAACTACATTTAACAAGCAAGAAACTGAAAAATGCTCGCAGTCACTTGTATATACAGCGTCGCGACTCATTTAAAGGTAAGAGGTGCTGCTGTGTTGATTCAGCATCACTTGCTAAACTCCGAGTTGAGGAAACCATCCTGTGTTTCAAAGTAGGAATTACGAGTTGGGGGGTATTTTTGTTGATTTTTCCTAGTTAGAGTTTGGAAATTACGACTTAAGATCTCTAATTAGTCGAATTCAGCATAATACTAACAAAGACGTGAAACAATGCCCTCTTTGTTTCTTAAAAGTATAAGTATCACAGTCTTTGCACTTCGACCAGTCTGTGCACTCAAATTAATTCCACTGAAGGTATTTAATTACATAAAAACTTGTCAAGAGGATTTGATATGAAGAAACAAAAATGTAATGCTTCCCTATTTTCTATATGTCTTACATGCACATTATAGTGCCCAAATGAGCTCCAATTTACACACACTTCCACACACTAAGGACTATTATTACATTGCATACCATAGTCCAATGTGTACTTCTCTATGGAAAGTGACAGTCCAAAGGCATAAACACACACGCTCGTGCTCTCTGAGACAATGCTCAGCGCTAATGTTTGGCTTTTGTATTAGGGGACAAAACCTTCCAGACAGACCCCTTGCTGCACCCCCAAACACACACACACACACACACACACACAACTTAGGAAAGGCTTATTACCCGTGTTACTCTGCCAGTGATCAGTTATTCAAAGCACAGACGGACCAGAGGTTAATGAGTTCTTATAAAGAAAGAGAAAGAGAGAGAGGGAGAGACAGACAGACACAGAGAGAGAGCGAGAGAGAGAGAGAGATGGCAGGCCATGATTGATTCGACTGGGTGAAGCAGCATCTGGGTAATGTCTGTGTGCACAGGGGTGAGGCAGGGGACACAGTGTATGTGCGTATGTATATGTGTGTGCGTGTGAAAGACAGAGAGAATGTGAAGTGTGTAATTACAGTGTCATGCTGTTCAGTGTTTGTCCACATAACCTTAACACATTGCAGATCTTGGCAGTGCTGTCGAGATGCTCTACTGTTTGGATCGTTTCACACATCCCGATCCCCGACCCTGTCCTCCATCTTATGCGGTTCCTCCATATTCACTCGCTCTCCCTGCGATGGCCCCTCACACACACAAAAGCCTGGTGCAACAAAGAGCTGAGGGCAATGACCCAAAAGGAGAGAGAGGGTGATTAGCTCACTCTTTCGGTGAAAAGGGGAGGGAATGCAATAAAGCGGAAGGTTCGGGGTTTTGGTAAGCTTCTTTCTGGCACTTTCTAGTGTAATTCAGACAAAATACTAACATATGTTGTATAAAAGATCAACATGCTGTGTATCTTATCTGTCTACAGAATTTCCAGACTTTAATCTCTGCATTATATATGTATATATGAATGATATGTATTTCTTGATCTTTTATGTGCTGTATATTTTAGCCATGTCTATGTACAGCACATTGTAAAACACTTTCAGTTCCATTCGTGCATAAACTGTACTATACAAACAAACTTGCTCTGCACTGACAAATAAACACACAAAGCTATTTAATTACTCTTCCTGTCACTCCTTTGCTAAATGATGACTTGCACCTGTGCCCTCCTCTGGTTGTTCTCTCCATCCTTCGCTCATTCTTTCACCCTGCATTCTCTCTTTGCTCTCTCTCTCTCTCTTATCTAACCTAAGCCACAGCAGGCACAGCTCACTTCCTCTGCAAACACACAAACAACCAAAATACGATATAAATTAACCAAGTTAATCAAATAATGCAGAAAGTGAAGTACTCTATCATATTCCTGGTCAGAATGCCCTGACTGCGGCATTAGTGAAGAGCAAAACATTTACTTTACAAAACAAAATTCACTCAGGCGGACGGAGGAAATCAACTGCCTTTATTTATTCAATTATGTAAAGAAGGTTCATGCTATATAAAGTGAAACAAGGTACTGTCTCAGATGACAAGGACGTCTTTGATAGGCATTGTTTAGGCACTTGTTTTTAATAGATTCAAACTTTACCCAGCTTTAATTTTTTTTTTTGCAGTCGCTCTTAAGCTGATTCTTTGACAAATCCAGAGCCTATACTGGTACCTCACTGTGATGGACGTCCTTTCCATTTTTATGTTATACAGCCTATTCTTCTGTTTTTGCTATACACTGGAGACATTTTTGTTTGAGTTCAAAAGATGAATATAAGACAATATAGAAGAGTTTTCATTTCCTGATATTTATATCTAGATGTGTTAAACAACTTACAACATGCCACCTTTTGTTTGAACCCATCCATTTTTCAAGGGATCAAAAATATAAGAATATGTGACTGACATTTTTTTTTGTTGTCCATGTCGTGCCCTGTTAGATTGATTGTTTAAACAATTAACAGCTCTGAATGTCTACTCTTGGTTTGAACCCTGGTTTTCGCCAGTGAAGACTACATTTGTTGTTAAAAAGAATGAATCAAGACCAGAGAGCTGACTAAGTAAGAACTGTTATAATCAGAAGGCCAGATTGGAATTCACAAAGAAATACAGAGATGAGCCACACAAGCTCTGGAATTGGCTTGAATGCAAGCAAGGGATATGCAACCAAATATAAAGTGTAATTTACTTTAAATTACTTTAAGACTCTCTGTACACACACACACACACACACACACACACACACCAGCCATAACATTAAAACCAGTGACAGGTGAAGTGAATAACATTGATTATCTCATTACACTGGCACCTGTCAATGGGGTGGGATATGTTAGGCAGCAAGCGAACAGTCACTTCTTTAAGTTGAGCCGGAAAAATGAGCAAATGTAAGGATTTGAACAACTTTGACAAGTGCCAAATTGTGACTGCTAGCTGACTGGGTCAGACCACCTCCAAAACTGCAGGTCATGTGGGGAGTGACGGCTAGCCCGTACAGTCCGATCCCACAGAAGAGCTACTATAGCACAGATTGCTGAAAAAGTTAATGCTGGCTGTGATGGAAAGGTATCAGAACACACAGTGCATTGCAGCTTGCTGTGTATGGGGCTGCATAGCTGCAGACCGGACAGAGTGCCCATCCTGACAACTATCCACTGTCCAAAGCACCTACAATGGGCATGAGAGCATCAGAACTGGATCATGGAAGACCAATGGAAAACCACTGGACCAATGGAAGAAGGTGGCCTGGTCTGATGAAAAACGGTTTCTTTTACATTATGTGGACGGCGTAGGTGCATGTGCATTGCTTACTTGGGGAAGAGATGGCACCAAGAAACCTTGGGTCCTGGAATTCCTGTGGATGTTACTTCGACAAGTACCACCTACCTAAACTTGCGACCAAGTACACCCCTTCATGGCAACAGAATTCCCTGTGAATCTGCTGGGAAACCTGGCTCTGTAGTCCAGTTCTGATGCTCACGTGACTACTGTAGGAGCTTTCAGCAGTGGACGGTGGTTAGCATGGGCACTCTGACCAGTCTGTGTCTACGCAGCCCCATATGCAGCATGCTGCAATGCACTGTGTTTTCTGACACCTTTGTCATAGCCAGGTTTAATTTTTTTCAGCAGTTTGTACCATAGTAGCTCTTCTGTGGGATTAGACCAGACGGGCCAGCCTTCGCTCCCCAAGTGCATCAGTGAGCCTTGGGAGCCCATGACCCTGTTGCCAGGTCACTGGTTGTCGTTTCTTGGACCACTTTCGGCAGGTACTAACCACTACATACCAGGAACCCCCCACAAGACCTGCTGCTTTGGAGATGCTCTGACCCAGTCGTCTAGCCATCAAAATTTGGCCCTTGTCAAAGTCGTTAGGTCCTTACGCTTGTCTATTTTTCCTGCTTTCAACACCTCAACTTCGAGAACTAACTGTTCACTTGCTGCCTAATACATCACACCCCTTGACAGGTGCCTTAATTTCAAGATAAATCAATGTTATTCACTTTACCTTACTGTTATGTGTATGTGTATATATATATAATATAAAGATCACATATATATATGAGAGAGAGAGAGAGAGAGAGAGAGAGAGAGAGAGAGGGAGAGGTGGTTCTGGCTGAATTCTGGAAACCAGCCCAAAAATTCGTCAAAAACTGTTTTGACCAAAATTGAGTTTCACCATGAATAATATAATTTAAAATAAAATATATTTTGACAAAACAACATGGAACTGTTTGTGGAAACTCATCGAAATGGACATAAGCCTAATTCGGGCCGAGTAGGCCTAACGGGAGATTGTGGAGTGAATCAAAATCCACCATCATCTCCACCATCATCATTAAAACGCCAAATGTGGGAATATCTTTTTGGGAGAATTGTGTTCACCTCACCAGTACAGTTCCAGAGACTCCTGTCACACTGTCAAATTGCTGGACATGATTTGACCAGTGAGAGCTTTTGTATCTCCAGCAACTTTGGGCTGAAAGCCAGCATCTCAGCTAATGTTATCCCCACTTTACCCTGTGCTGGGGTTATCTCACAAATTGGATTTTGATTTAATTAAATTTTTTGGCTTCAGGAATATGAGACACATCTTCATTCTCCATGAATGTTATTACAGTACGCTATTCTAGAAACTGTTGCCATCCATAGACTAGTGATAACCCTATTAATTCCATAGGCTTATTCATTTACAGTTACATTTATGTCGTTAAGCAGACACCCTTATCCAAAGTGAATTACAGAAGTGCTTTGCAGTCTCCGTCAAAACGCATCCTCATGCTAGTTCAGAAAGGATCCTAGTTATTCTGTCTCTCTCATCAGCAGAAGACTGTACCTTGTGGTTTCATCATGCCTGTCGTGCACCATCCAGGCTCTCTAATGATGATTTGTCTACCTTTCACACCCTCTCTCTCTCTCTCTCTCTGTCTCACACACACACACATAGCAGGTGGATTAATTGCATGACTCCAACCTTCCATTTGTCCTTCCTACTTCCGTTCTCTCTCTCTCCTCCCTCAGTGGCGTGATGTTCTCTCTCCACGCTGTGAGGAGGAGTGTGAGGGATGTACTCTTCTGCCTCTCTTCCTGTTCCTCCTCCTCCTCTCTTCCCACGGCCTCCTACGGCCGAATATATCTGACCTGCCTTTCCTGTCTTTGTTCAGACAGTTCAGAATCAATCAGTTCTACATTAATAAGGAATCAAATACAAGTGGAATTTATTACATGCCAACTATTTATTTTGATCACAAATAAGTCTGGAATTTTCTTTCACTTTGCTTTCTCCCTTTGACTGGTTCACATAAAAATTTATCTCGTTGCTTGTGTAGTATAAATTTCAGAATTGTTTGTTAACATGTGTGCTTGCATGAATGTGACATCCTGCAGAATGCTGGTACAAAGATGAGACATGACTTACGTCCTTGTCCTGAACATTTATGCCATATCACTATTTATAGAGACGTGATGCAATGAACTTATCAGACACATGACTATAACTCAATTTCTGTCTCACACACAATGCACACACGCACACAACACCATGCCACTCCAATATCGATAGACTCTAAGCAAACGTCATTCCCTCCTCACCATTCTTCCTGTAATACACACGCAATACACAGTGTGAATTTATATCTCATGGTGCAGGGCTGAAGGATGAGCTAACTCATAACCATGACTCCTTGCACCATCACTTACTCTGACCACATACCATTTCTAGCTTTTCTACGAAGGGCTTCTAAATCCTAGCAACGAAGGGCATCAGATAGTTTAGGGATACACACTTCATCACATTTAAATGATCACAGTTTATGCTTCTTCAGCCAGTTAATGTTGGGTAGTTTTACTTACTGACTCTAATGCAGTATATCATATATCATTTGAGTAGGATCATAGTGCATCACACTCACACAGCCCAAGATCATGGAGTAACACACATCAAAGAAACCCCAGATAAAAACATCAGTTCAAACCAATCAGTTGTTCTCTAGCCAGTTATTCTCGATGTCAAGTTCTACATAGAACCATTAAGGGGGACAACCAAGAACGTTTGAACAAGAGTGTAGATTAGGATGCAAAAATTTAATTTGATTGGACTGACTTTCAACAAATCCTGAGACATGTGTGATACCAGTTAAAATTTTGTGTATACAGCCTTATTTGCTGTCTCTTTCTGTCCTAAACACTCCATTTTGGCTGTACCTCATGTATAGAAACAAAATGTGTGTGTGTGTGTGTGTGTGTGTAGGGGGGGGGGGGGGGCAAGATGGCATCACTTCAACCATTTCCCTAAAATATGCCTATGCACGTTCAGTTGTGTGTGCAGTGCTTTCTTTCAGAGTGTGTATTTTTGTTTCCAAGTCCAAGTTCCACCAGCTCCCTTTAAAAACAGCACTGCTATTGAACAAGGCGTCTTTCTGCTCATGTTCGCTGGCTTGCTCTCTAAGACACACACATGCCATATCGGCCCCACGTGATAATAATGTCATTCATTTCACATATGGAGAGCGATAAAATGTGCGCGCGCACATGGCACGAAGAACTAACATTTCTGCTCTCCCAGAGTATCTTTAAATCCATCACTGCAATAAAATCTCTGTTCTCCATCACTGAAGCATAATGGGTGATGGCCACAACTAACAGGGACGCATATTAAGCAAAGTCCAATGATCCATCATCATCCGTCATCGCACTGTTTAAAAGGCCAAAAAAGACCTGTTAAAGCAAGCACCCGAGCTCTGGTACAAAAACACAGACAGCCCTACTGGATTGGCTTTATTCCAGCCACCTTTTAAAAAACGCAGCAACATGTTATAAACTACAACAGAGCAAAAATCTTTGATGTCTTGATCAATTAAAGGAGCAGTCTGCAATATCACGAGGCTCTACTACCTTGAGGGCAAACTGCAATTCCAGTAAAAACATCGACATCAAGTCTTCACCTTCCCCTCAGCTGACCTCAACTGATCCCTCCCCTTCTGTTAAAACTACCTATATAACTACTATAAACTACTTATATAGGTTGCCTTTTATTATATATCAAAGATTTCAATAAGTCAGAGATTCAAAGATTTGATGTATGTGCAACAAGAGACTAATGCTGCAATGATTAGTCTGCTATTCCTAGAGTGTAAAACCTCTGTCAAGGAAAATCTCATACAAAATGCATGTTATTGTGTATTTAGTGCTGACCTGAATAAGATATTTTGCATAAAAGATGTTTACGTATAGTCCACAAGAGAAAATAATAATTGAATTTATAAAAATGATTCTTAATTCTGTGTTGTTAAGTGAGTGAGTGAAGTGATGTGTAGTGTGGTGACCCATACTTGGAATTTGTGCTCTGCATTTAACCCATTCAAGTGAGCACACACACACACACACACACACA
>CM074948.1:9555009-9566398 GCA_037577455.1 Pangasius macronema | reverse complement strand
GAATGGACCGCACCTGGTCAATTAACTTCTTGTCAGTCAATTGTCCAAATACCTTTGAGCCCCTGAAAATGGAAGAACTTTGCTTAAAATGGCTGTAATTCCTAAATGTTAAATGCCATATTTTTGTGGCATATTCTTATAATCATAAGACTATATTGATTATAATCAGATTCTTGATTGTTTTATTTAAAATCCATTGTGGTGGTGTATAAAGGCAAAATCACAAAAACTCTGTCCTTCCGGACCTAACTGTGTGTGTAATATATATATATATATATATATATATACACACATACACAGCCATAATATTAAAACCACAGGTGAAGTGAATAACATTGATTATCTGGTTACAATGGCACCTTTCAAGTGGTGTGATATATTAGACAAGTGAACGATCAGTTTTTAAAGTTGATGTGCTGGAAGCAGAAAAAATGGGCAAGTGTAAGGATCTGAGGGCCAAATTGTGCTGGTTAGACGACTGGGTCAGAGCATCTCCAAAACAGCAGGTCCTGTGGGGTGGGCCCAGTAAAAATTGCGCCCAAGGCTCACTGAGGCTAGCCCGTCTGGCCTGATCCCACAGAAGAGCTACTGTAGCACAGATTGCTGAAAAAGTTAATGCTGGCTTTGATAGAAAGGTGTCAGAACATACAGTGCATCACAACTTGCTGCGTAGCTGCAGACCAGTCAGAGTGCCCATGTTGACCCCTGTCCACCCCCGAAAGTGCCTACAATTGGCACGTGAGCATCAGACCTGGACCATGGAGCACTACTGCAAAAATTGTTCAGGAATTGTTTGAGGAACATGACAAAAAGTTCAAGGTGTTGACTTGGCCTCCATATTCCCCAAATCTGTGGGATGTACTGGACAAACAAGTCCTATCCATGGAGGCACCACCTCGCAACTTACAGGACTTAAAGGATCTGCCGCTAACGTCTTGGTGCCAGATACCACAGCACACCTTCAGAGGTCTTGTGGAGTCCATGCCCCGATGGGTCAGAGCTGTTCTGGAGGCACGAGGGAGAACTACGCAATATTAGGCAGGTGGTTTAATGTTATGGCTGATCGGTGTACATAATCAATCAAAGTTTGAGAGTCGCTGCTTTAAAGTGAGCAGGGTGGAAAGTGTATAGTGATGCGGCGCCCCCTAATGGTGCTGAAAAGAAACTAGCAGAAAGAAAAGGGGGCGGTGACGTAGAGAGGGGAGAAGAGAAAAAAAACATGGCTCAGAAAAAAAAAAAAAATTCAAATGTCCTTCCTGGAAAATGAGCGAACCCGCCACAACTTCACCACATGACATTTCGGGAAAGAAAATACGACCCTGTGTGAGGAGCATGAGCAGGCCTGAGTCTTATTCACTGGCTGGTGTTTCCCTGAACAATGAATTATTTACATACACGACAGCTAGATCATTTAACGTGCACGAAAGCGTGACCACGGGTGGTTTTGAAATGATGTTTTAAAGCACGGGACCGCGGGGAGATTCCGCTCCTTATGTGCTAATGTAGAGAGAAACTGCAGTGTAACGCAACTCCCACTCGCTTCCTGAACACCAGTTAACTATGAGCTCATCAGTTCCCACATTACTGGCAAACGGGTTAACTTCTGAATCTCCCAGCAAACTGAATGTTAACTCCTAACGCGACAGAGTCTCACACGCTTCTTAAAGACAGTGTACACGCTACTCACGCCTGCAGAAGGTGGCTGAGCTGAAACAAGGAGAATTGAAGCTAGTGTTGAATCTACGCGCTTTTTCTTCTTAACGTTCAGGAAAATTTGCTGCGTATTTAGCGCGCGTACGTCACATGCCGAGCCCTGAAAAGCCTGTGGATATATCGACTGCATGCTTTTTTTTTTTAATTTTTATTTAATTTTTTTTATAAAGATAGTCAAAGTGTTGCTCTTACCTGGTAATGCGCGAAGGTTTGAGCTGGGAGGCGGCTTGCTTCTCATTGTAAAATAAATAAATAAATAAAGAAATAGAAATCCTCGTAGAGCAAAATGCAACTGCGCAGTTTCTTCTCCCGCGCCGAGTGAACGTCGCGCTGACACGCAGCACAAATCCTCAGCGGCTTCAGAGTCACAATTCCCAATGCAAATAACCTGCGCTTGATCTTTCACTGCTGCTATTCACCTCAACTCTACANCTCTCTCTTCTCTCTGACGAAGCTGTGCTCGGTGATGTGAACGTGGCCATGCACAAACATCAGTGACACGGCGACCAAAACGTTCTTTCTAAAAAGGCCCAACATCAACATCCCCATCCCCATCATCATCATCATCATCATTATCGTCGTGCACCCTGCACTGAGGAACCGCAATGTCTCCTCTGAAAAGAAGTACGCCTCAGTTGTGAAAGGAATAATTCGGTGGTCATGGCACAGTGGAGGAGAGCCGCGTCCCGCATGCAGGTCCGCTGAGGTGTATCAGACATGACGCTCTGATTTCCTGTCAGCACCGGGCTCGTAACGCCGAGCAGCCTTGCAAATTGCGCAGTTTTAATTCCATATTAGCTCGAGGACACGCTTGTGCCTGGCGCTTTGATGTTTCAGTGTAGATCCCCGCTCTTTCTGCCTCTCCCATGCAGGTTATTTTCGGTGGACGAGTCTTGCACTGCCCCGCCTCTCTTCTCAAGGGGACACACACCGACTTCCCAAAATTCCAGGATTGCTCCATTCTTTCCCGGGCGTCTGGAATTACCCTCACTGACACGCAAAGCACTCTGCTCCTTTCTAGTGGCGGTTTCTCTCCTTGCTGGACCGGGATTTATGTTTCTGACTGATTCAGTCATTCTCAGTGCAGTATACTATCTGTAGCCATGATAGCAATGTGTCTCCTGGACTGATAGCGGGTTTGAAACAGGCGACCTGAAAACCCAGTTATCGAAAATGACCCACATTTCACTAATCATTCTTTAAGTACAGTCAGGCATAGACATATATACCTGCTATTATCCATCTGGTTATAGGACTGGTCAAGCCTGATGGGGGGAAAAAAAAAGAAAGGTTCCTTTGGTCACCTCACACACTCCTTTTTATATTCTTCGTGTGGTCCGAATGGATCAGAGGTGGGAACATTCAACAACTGTAATGAATAATCCCAGGAGACTTCATTCTCCATTTGGGGACTCAAAAGATGTCATTCCCTCCCTTCTGTGCTTTACATCCATTTAAAAAAAAATCTGGAGTACTTTGAGCAACTACAATAGTGCCTTGGAGGCCCAATTTAAATTTGAATTCAGCATGTTGCTATGAGCGCCCCAACAACCAGTAAGTGGTACACATTGACTCAGACCTGGAGGCCAGTAAAGAGCCCCTTACAGTTCTGAGGAAGTCTCACTCTTTCAGACGAGGGCTGTCTGAATGCAGCCTTGAAGTGAGGCCCCCACCTTCTCTCTCTCTCTCTCTCCCTCACACACACACACACACACACACACACACACACACACACACAGCCTCTCCCTCTTTGCTTTCCTCAGAACTATTCTTCAGTTTCACTTCTTCTGCACTCCCTCTTGTTTTCCTCCCTCTTTCAGGAATTCACCCCAGCCTGTGTAGAATCTAAAGACCATCCTGAGAACTCTGGTGTCTTTTTTTTTTTCCTGTCTCTGTATCCGTAGACTGTTAACTGTGAAAGGCTTTACAAGAAGTTTTTAAATCCTGGGTATACAAAATAGAAGAAATAATCAGTCATTTCTGTGAGTCTTCAAGTCTGAGTGAATTCAAGTTTAATTTTCAGCAACGGATTTCAGATTTCATTCAACATAGAAACATATTAAACTATTAAAGAACTATGAAATAACAATGTTAAAAATATGCCATTTAACATATACAGACATATAGATTTGCTTAAATAAATGCATCAAACCAATGCCCATGAAAGAAGTGTGTTTACTGTGTAGGAAACCTGAACTTGAGATACTGTGTGTGTGTGTGTGTGTGTGTGTGTGGCCCTCCTAGGTGTCCAGACTCATCAGTAATGCTGTTCCTCTCTTAACCCAGTGATCATAAGGCACAGGTCCTGATTTGAGATCCACTGCCACTACAAATGAAGCTCGTCCAGCTCCTCCTGAACGCACGGGGTAGTAGTAGCAGGGACAAGAGTACATACCTACACAAAGTGCAAGAAAACGTATAATAATTATAGAGCATAGACACAAAGAACATATTCAGCTCCTGTCAACTTATTCTCATGATTATCTGTAACTTCTGTGCTTAAGGTGCTAAAGAACAATGCTGTTTTTTTCAGTTAACCCTATTGGGCTACTGTGCTGCACTGAACAAATCAGCGTGAAAGAAGTGCAATTTGTTTCCTGTGAAACTAGAGATGCTGTGAATGGCAGTTTGTCTACGTGGACTGCTTCCTTCCATTATGTCCTGCTGTCTGGTGGATTGCTCATGCTGTGGTTATAGTTCAGTTTTCATCCACTGGTTTTGTTGTACAGAGTGACAGTTTAAACAAGTGAAAGGTTTCATTCTGACAAGCCACACCACAGCCACTCAGAGTGTATTATTCAAAAGTGCTGTTATAGTGTGCAGTAGCATATCTGGGGATATATAATACATGATGTTGGAGTCAGAAATAACAAGAAAATAAGTTACAGAGATATAGAAACATGACATATGTCTATATTTCCTTTTTTGGTACTTCTCTTCTTGTTGGGTTCATGTGGGCGGGACTATTTTGGGAGTAGGCCACTTTAGGTAATCAATCCCATGTACAAATTAGATTTAGTACTGTCTGTATGTCAGCTACCCCAGTGACCGAAACTGAAAGGACTTCAAGGGACTTCTGNNTTTTGTAATTGTGCCATAGTAAACAGTTCAATTCAAGGAAAGTAAAGCCAAAAGCGATATCTGATATACCACTGCTAATTATTATGTGATCTGAGTTGTTGTAATGTTTAACTGTAAATTGTTGTAAAGGTTATTTATTTCTTGTTGATTATTATGTGACAAATCCTTAGTATCACAACAATAATTTTTTTTTTACATGTTGAAAGACTCTTTAAAAAACGTGTGTGTGTGTGTGTGTGTGTGTGTATACCCTTGGCAGTTTTCTTCCGGTTCTCCACAGGTCTGAAATGGATGGTGGGTATGGGGCAGACCAGCTGCATGGGCTCTGCCTCCACCAGACAGGAGTTCTTCTTATTCCAGCCAGCTCCCTCTAGATATAGACCTCGAATAAACACACCGTCCTATAGGACAGAGACACATACTGTATGCATATATTCTAGAAAATATACATATAATACAATATTGTGGTTTATTCATATTCTGCTACAACATACAGACTAAAACGTCTCTGAATGTATCCCGTTTCTCCTAATTATGGCTTTAAAAAAGAAAGGGTTGACAAATGTTTTTGCTTTTTTATTTCAGTTGAATAAGAAAAACAAACAGATGAGTCACTTGCCTTCCACTGTAATAAATGTACATATTTAAAGGCTGTAAAACACTAATAAGACACATTAGTGATTAGTCTTATATGACTAAAATATGAGATTTCACACTGTAAGACAACAAAGTACAAGAAATGTAAGATAATTTTATTTCCCATGCGGCTAATTTAATTAATAAGGAGTTTAAAAAGGAAACTTTGTGGTCTTGGGGTATATGAGATGGTCAGGAAAGGGAAAATGCAAATACTGGTGATAAAAATGAAGCTGATCATTCGTTTTGAACAGTTGTGTTGAAGCAAGTGCACATTCTCTGCATTATCACCAGCTGGATTTAGCTGATGGTCCAATCAGACGTGTGCCACTGATTCTTTCGGATACAATAAATCAGATTCCATATCTTATTCCTGTGTTTGGCAAAATACTGTCTGAAAATATTATGTACTCCTATAATATAGTTTATATTGCTAAACATACATTAAGAATATATGCATTGTATGTGGTTGTCTACTCTGGGAAAGTCTATTGTAAGTGAACTGTGAATTTAATAAAGTCATGTCAATTAACCCGAGAGAGAGAGAGAGAGAGAGAGAGAGAGAGAGAGAATCTAATGAGGTAAGATCTGTAACATCATTAGTAACACAATATTTATGTGTGTCATTTGTACAATAAGCCGTCTATATTGACATCATTCCCTGTTAAAAGTAATTTTCTGATAAAACACTGAAAAGTTAAAATGATATATAAAGCTAATAATGTCTTGTAATCAGAGGTGTAACAGCACCACTGCCTGTATTTCTTCAGTGCTCCAAATATCCATATATGTATCTTGAACCTGAAGTGGTCATGGCCTAAACCAGAAGGGTTTTTTTGTTGTTGTTGTTTTTTGTTTTTTACATTAAACATGAAACCAACCACTACGCCCCTAGAACCACAGGAAAAGCCCAGAGGTGGAAATCCCAGCACCGTCAGCAGTATGTGAATTCTGACAGCTCCTCAACTTCAGTTAAATCACTCAAGCTCACAAACGTTCTTAACTAGAGATTAGTGTGGGACTGTTTTTTAAATCCCACTCACACAGTTATTGTTTGTACCTCCCTATTCTAACAAATTTAGTTGGTTCTAATTCCCAGAATATAAACAAACTAATAGCATAATTGAAACCACTGCAATCCTGACAAGGCAGTTACTAAAGATGAATGACTGAATGTAGCAAACAGCACTGCATGTTCAGGCGAATGAACGTGGGCTTTGTTCTGTAAGCTTCATATCTGATCACTCACTCGCACCCACCTGCAAGTAAAAACATCCTGGCTGTGTGATGTTTTTGGTTGTCACAAGTCTCAACCAGATGCCCAGTTAACTTTTTGTGGCAAGCTTTCAAATAAATAAATAAATAAATAAATAAAGGAATAGGATGCCTCTTATCCATATCCTATTTGTATGCTATATTATCTTTTTATTCAGAATAATGTTGGTTACATCCCTAATTGTTATTTGCACCAGGGCGATACTGCCATTAATTATTCATTTTATATTTATATACACTATTAACCACATTTACAGTATATTTACATATAATCCACCTTGTTTTACGTATTTTAATTAGCGAGGCATTAGTGGGTGTCTCCTTAAAAGATTACAGCCATTTTTCTCTGTGGATGATATTGTGGGTTTTTTCCCCCACATACTGGCTTGTATCTGTGCTTCCATCCAGACAGGCCATTCCCTGAAGGCCCTGGTTTAAAGAAAACAAGGAAACAAGGGAGCATGGATAAACAGAGGAGTGATTAGTGACTGCTCTGACATCTGACATGTGGACATCTCTTGCATGCTGTGTTAGGGGTCACTGGACATTTTATTAATGCCAGCTTCAGCTTGCATACAAAGACTGCAGGGCTTTCTGAAATTCTCAGTGGCCCACATGTACTGTAAGTCAAATTGGGACAGGCGTTTTCATTGACAATGATTTCAACATGGGTGACTTAGTTTAGAGCTCTGTCTGGAATCCAGTCATTTTGCCATGTTGTGACCCTGATGGTATGAGAGTTCCAGGCAGGAAGAATTGTAGGTTGTTTTTTTAATTATAGACAATGTTTCATCTCATTCTTCATTCTTCCATCAATGTGCTCAGTTTCCACTGAACCACCAACAACAAAAGAACTAAGCTTTGTTTTAAAAAAAAAACGAGAGAGGGTGACTAACAGTATCTAGGGTCAATTGTCTCAGTTTATAGATGTGACTTTTGTAACCACTTTCATAATTTTGATTCAGTAACATACAATATGCTCATTCCTTTTAACTGATTTAGGTCACTCAGGCTGATACAGTGAAGCCTAATGTAGAAAACTGCTGCTTTGGAAAATCTCACAGCCTTCCAGCTCCTTCATAACTCACAAACTACTCTGTTGATGATGTGGATCAGTGGAGAAAGTTCATATTAGGACATTTTAATGTACATGTTTAATAGAAGTTAATCAGCCATCAATGCACCACCTACTCAGCTACAATCTTCTGTCAACAGTTTACAGTCAACAACTTGCTTTGATTCCAAGGTTTAAAAAATATCATTATATTAATTACCATACTGTGAAAGCAGCCAGAGAAATATCCCAGTTAACAAGCAGAAAGCTGCTGAGAAAATCTAATTATCAAAATATGAGCCAGTCAGCTTAAAAGTACCTGAGTACTTAGGTTCTCAAGGAATTTTTAGCATCCATCAGAAAAAGCATTGATAAGCTTTGCTGGTGATGTGTGTGATATTTGTATTGATTTTAGGTAAAATTGTGTTAGAATGTACAGCCTAGTATGTAAACTGGAAACCATGCTTAGCCTCTCCCATATCTTCCTCTGCATCAGCCTGAATGACTGAAAATTGTCTGCTACTGGGTGACACATGGTCACATCAGAGTACATTCCATCAGCTCCAGTGAACTTTTTTAAAAGACGAAGGTTCATGATGACACAACAGCCGTCCGTGGAAAAACTGGCCATACTCTCTGTCTCCCCTGTCAATCATAGTGACACTAGTCAATGATGGATGTCTGTGAGCTCATGTATGCTAAAGAAGGCAGATAGAGCATTCCTCCAAGTGCCACCCTGTGATGTGTCTGGCTGGCTTTCATGTGTTTTGGAGAAAGCATGTGTTAGCCTTCACCCTCCCTGGTTGGTAGATGTTGTATGATAGAGGAGAGCTGGCTAGTGCGTGGGAATTGACAAGTGACCAAATTGGAGAGAAAAATCCAAAGTAATAATAAAATAAAACAAAATTAAAAAATAAAAATGTTGGTGCATGTTGTCTGTCTTTTGACAGATGTCAAGAAGTCCTTGGAAATGAAGTCATTTGAGAAGTAGGTGGCTTGAATGTAGTCAACAGCCTGAACATAGTCAAAGGAATCTGGGAATGTTATATGAGTGGTATTACACAAAACCTTTGCTGAAAAGTGATTCCAAAATTGGCAAGAAACTAGTCTGGAAGCCATAAACAGAGTTACAGGGTATGCATTTTCCATTAAGTGAGAGTAAAACAGGATGTGTAAAAAAAAAAATACACACTAATATTCAATAAGTTGCCAAGATAATACATAAAATAACTAAACAAAGTGATCATCTATTAGTCAAGGCAAGATACAAAAGTATAATGGAAGTTGTCTAGAAACAAAAATGAAATCGTATCACATGTTAGTATTTGCCTAAGTTTGTCCAAATATGTATCAAGAACAAGCTTAACGTCCTCCTTTTGAAGAGGTTTAAAGTACAGGTGTACAGTTTTGGGAGGGGAAGGTGAAAAATAATTAAGAAAAAAAAGGATTAAATTCAGAAACCTGAGAGTGTTAAAGCAATAAACTATTTAATAAAGATTATAATATAAGATGATAATAAAAAACAAACACGGTGACAAATGATCAAAAGGCTTTTGTGGAGTGGAAGAGGTATGAATATTTTACTTTGTGCGTCCCTTAAAAATGAAAATCAAAAAGCCTGATAATCTGGGAATATTAACTCATTCCAAATGAATAGAATGCGTATATCCAAGGCAAAAACATATAAAGGACCCAGAATGGAGAAGAATATTGAGTGACGTAACAGATTTGCACACATGCTAATCAGGATTAGCATCCAGGATGGGAATGGATCAGCACAGAGGTGTCTAATCTTATCCATAAAGAGCCTGCAGGTTTCCATTCCAGCTAGACAGATGCAGCTCACCAGATGTCTGAAGACCAAGAACAAGTCGGAGCTGGTGTGCTCCTGCTTGGTTATGAATAAATCCTGTGGCCATTGTGACCTTTTATGGATAAGATTAAACACCAACTGATTACCAGATGCTAATCCTTTGGCACTACACTAAATATTATACATTGAAAGAAGACATACTGGTGTGTGTCAATAAAAAAATGTAGCTAAATTGCTTAAGTGGTCTCAAGTTTAGACAGTTACTGTCATGGGAACATCAAGTGTCATACAGTAAAAATGTAACAACCCAACCGAAAAAAAACCCAAAACATCTGTAGAACTAAGAGTAAATTTCAGATAAACACCAGATAACTCTTTTCCATGGAAAGAAAATAGTTTCCACCTAATGTCTCACCCTGAAAAACACGTTTACTTCAGTGTTGGAAATTTGTAAAAAAAAAAAAAAAAGCTTAAAATACAAGCTTTCTGAAACGCAAAAACATCTCAAGGACATTTTAGCATAAGTGGGTTAGTCATTCTAGTCTTAAGCAAGAGATGCTGCAATAATAACACTGATCTCATATGCTACATTTTTTAATGAGAATAAACGCAGATCGCCCATCCCTGTCTGCTGAGCGTGGCACTGAATAAGCGAAAGAAGGACAAGCAAACTATAGAGCCAAATCAGGCCCAAATGACCCAGTGGTTAAAGGTAGCTCCCTTGCTAAAGAATACAGTAGGGTCCTGATGAAGTATGATTAGCACTAGTTACTCACCTTGGGAGGGAAAAGCAGGTTGTTGTCATCTACTGTGGAAACAGTGAACTCCCAAGAAAGCGTGTCCACAGATACCTACAGAACACACCCAACTATTTAACTGTTGCTACCAAACTTGAGTCAGTGTCTGAAGCCATTTTGTCTAGGCTGCTCTTGTATACTTCACTGGTTTCTTGATTTCTATTGTCTGGCTCATGTTTATATTTTCCAGCCATGAGCTACAGGCTCATTCTCTGGTATTGTACATGTGTACATCTACGTTAAGTAAATTTGACTGTCTTTGTCTGCTAATGTCATTCTTTGGAAAGTAGAGAACATCACAGGCCTCTGATGCCAAATGGGCTTCAGTATCTGATAATTTCTTACACACACATATATACATAAGTATTATATTTGTGTGCATGTGTCTATGAATATATATTTACGAATATATCCACATATAATACATACAGTTAATATGCACATAATGTATTTGGGTGGGTTTGTATGATTGTGTATGAACACGTGTCTGTGTTTGCGCTCACATTGTTCTGCCGTGCTGAGGACTGCAGTACTGCTGTGAGAAAGCCTGTGGGGAAGGTGAAGCCTGAGAGCCAGAAGAGAATTGGAGGATGTGCTGTCTCCGCCCAACGAGCAAACTGCTCTACCCGTTGGCACAGGTCCCTTGTCCATGACGCCAAGGGCTTCAGAGATGGGTATGCCTAAATGGTTTGGAATGAGAGAGACAGATTGATGGGAGATGTGTTTACCTTCATAGAAAAAAAAAAGATTGAAATCTGAAGCCTTGTTATTTATTTCATGTGCTATTCAAAGCTGAATGAGAGTGGCCAAGGACAAAGAGATGGAGTATTTCTGTGCCTGGTATGAGCTTTATTACTTTTAAAGTAAAATAACATTTCTTGAGACCTTTTATACAGATTTTGGTTAGAGCATTGTAACCCAAAGATGAACCCGAAGGTCGTGGGTTCGAGTCTCAGGTCCAGCAGGGATTGTAGGTGGGGGAGTGAATGACCAGCGCTCTCTTCCACCCTCAATACCACG
>CM074948.1:9540268-9547768 GCA_037577455.1 Pangasius macronema | reverse complement strand
AAATGAACCAACAGTATTTGTGTTTATTGGAGTTACCTAGGTTGGTCTACTGTGAGTCACTACTGCATAATCACCTCTGCGACAGGCTGCACAATGATAACATTTCTGTGGATTATGACAGCAATGTTATCATTGTGGAATATTATTAATCACAACAAATTAAAGGTTAATGTGTGATTGAAGTGGGCTTCTGTAATGTTCATGCTTTACTCATGTCAGCAAGCAAGACAAAAAAAACTGAAGGACAGATGGGGTTGGGTTGCATTTTTTAAATGTTATAATGGTCTGTGAAATGGGTGTGAGATGGACAATTAAAAACGCTTATTTGTATGAATTGGCCTTTAGAGAAAGTGCAATTTGAACAAGAACTTTCGAAGGTTTTCTGGTACATTTACCTGAGATAAATACCCTTAATCAAGCAACATGCCTAATTTACTGGGTCTGCAAAATAGGGAGAGAGAAATAACAAGGCTGGCAAGAAATAAAGAGAGGACAAGATGAGATAGCGAGCGTCACCGTTCTTAACGCCCTCTTTAATCATGCGTGTGGCGATTGGGGCCTGTCCCTGTCCCAGAGAGAGGGCATGGAAGCGCTGGCCCATGCCCGATGTCTCTGCCAGCTGCACCAGGGCAGCAGTGGGATCCACACCAGGGGACAGCACAAAGATCAGTGGCGTCTTAGGGGTGGAATCCTCTACCACCTACAACACAAACACCAAAGGACAGGAAACACAGAAATCATTTTACTGCCCTGTTCCAAAATGGCTCGTCACTGATTTCACTGCAATTGCAAAATTTTTTTCCCTGGTAGTAGAGTGCAGACTACTCCTTTAAAGTGATACTTTGGTTCCTGCGTTCATGCTGCATGTCACATGGAGGAGTACACTTTGCCAGGAGAAGTCGAACATAAATAGCAGTCCAAATTGCATAGTGACTTGTTATGCAATGTAACAAGCTAAAAGCTACACTGCAAATCATTTCGGGTAGTGCGTCACGAGTGGTTGAGTCATCTTTAGTCAACTTTATTATTCAGGTTTAGAGAAAAAGCTTCTACATAGTTGGAAGACATATTCAGTAAGAATGAAGCGAACAAAATGTTCAGGCATGATCCTGTATTATCTCTCCAGCAGGAACACTCATTTGTATTTATAACATGGCACAACCAAATTAATATACACAACTGGTATACGCACAGCCACCCTGACGCTGCAGCAGAGAACCCACCCTGTGTTTGGCGATGTTTAGATGTGTGTGTAAGACGGATTTGAGTGTGTTGAGATGTGAATGATTGATGTAATGGTGAAAAAAATATTGACATGTCTGCAGTCCGTATTGTGTGCATTTATAACTCACAGCCTTCATGTCCAAGACTGGCGGTTCTACAAAGCGGGAGCCCAGGTTGTTGATGATGAAGGAAGTCACGCAGAATGAGACGCGGTCCTGTCTTAGAGAGCGCACTATCAACATCCTCTGCAACTCATTACACCCGTTCTCCCACTCCCCTAAAGAGAATGAGCCATAAGGACACAGGAAGAGAAGGGAAAGACAGCAGAAAGAAGGTGTGAGGCAGGGAGAAAGGAGAGTGGTGGTTTGCAAATTGACATTGCAGAATGTCAAAGAGTGAAAAAAAAAAAGTAGAAAATAAAGACAAGAAGAGAGAAGGTGGAAGGGTTCAACAAGAAGGTGAAAAAAGAAAAGGATGAGAGAGACGAAGTAGTAAATTAATTAAACAAGAGATAAGTAACAGGCAAATATTATCTTTCTTATAAACCTTTTTAAAATGAAGACCTCTTGAGAGCTTGCTTTTTAAACAAAATTACAATTCATAATTAAATAAATGAGTTAAACAAACAGAATTTTCAGAGAGCTGCATGTTCTCCCATAGATTGTATTAATATTGAGCAGAGCTCACAGTAATATAATTAGATCTGAAAAATAATCAAAGGAAATGACAAACTAGCACTGTCAGAAGAGTTTGACATTAATGCATATTGACAGAGAAAGACTGAGAGAGAGGAAAAGACAAAGGAGAAAATACATATCCATCTTGTACTAACTTTCCAAGACAAAAGTGAGTCAAAAAAAAGGAATAAAAAGTATGATCCATTTAGTATGATTCACAAAGATGAGATAACATGGTTACAGCTAAAGTGCTGTCACACACACACACACACACACACACACACACACACACACACACACACACACACACACACTACCAGGTAGAGGTGCGTTTTCTGGCTCTGCGCCGGTGTACCACAGGTTCCAATCTCGTGGGTACTGCTCAAATGAGGCCATAAGCCCATGGAAATTAGCTAGCTTGTCCAGCTCAGTAATGTTGTCCCAATTAGAGTCAGCCAGCCAACTTGAGCATGGATTATCCATCTGACCTTCCTTATCCAGGACCTGGAACAACAGCACACACCCACAGACATCACATATGAGACATATGAAAGGACACCCAAGGGTTCCACAACACACCCCAAACAAGATTTAATACTGGCAAAACATGGGGCAATTATCTAAACTAAACTGTTTAAACATTTTGAAAGCCTTAAAAACCTTGCTGTCTTTAATGCTAAGCAGCAAAGTAGACACTATGCACTGTCTGTTTGCAGGTGATGAGAAATAATGTTACCCATATGAGTCTTTACAAGAACTGATGTACTCAAAATGCAGAGCGGTTGCTCTCAAAGTGATTCTTTTTGCTACTCATTAAGACAAAGGTCCATAAATTACAACTTTTCAAGATTCATTTTTAAAACCTGATTGTTTGTTATTGTTGAAAATAAATCACTTCAGCAATTCATAAATATTCACACTCTTAACACTCTTGCCACATCTAAATGACCTCTAAGCTAACTATTAGCTCTGGTAGCACACACACTTAACAAATCTGCCTTGTAATAAAGGGTAGAGGGAATGAAGCCTTTATTTAACAATATAAACAAAAAACTCCTATTATGACTTGGCTAGAGTTTATCCACCAGTTTAGAGAAGTGATGCCTTTGGCACAAACCTAACGTAGCACAACATAACTACGGTAAAGCATGGTGGTGGCAGCATCATGATTTGGGAATGCGTCCCTGCGGCAAATACTGAAAAATCAAAGTTCCAAGGAAAAATGTATGGAACTGACTAGAGAAAAATACTGAAAGAAAACATGTGCAAACTGCAAATGCACTGGGACTTGGAAGTTTCATATTAGGACATGACAAGGCAAAGCATACACCAAAGACGACAGTGAAGTAACACTGGTGTAAGAGGATTGGGAATGCTACATGTGCTGGAATGTCCAGGTGAAACCTCAGAGTATTGGTGGTATCTTTTCTATATAGGCCAATTGACAAAAAATAGGGCTGTAAGTAAAGCACTAAGTTAGAATTTTTACCTAAATTATGTATGTTATAGTTGTGCACTTTCTAACTAGTACAGTTATATGCTGTCTGTTAGATAGTGAATCTTGTTCCAGTTACCTTAGCAGTGGCTGATTTCATCTACAACACCTAAAAAGTTTACTTCACCTGCAGTGCCTACAAAATGCTATGTTTAAAAGTAAATATATAAATAATAAAAGGCACAATGTATCGGAAAACAGGCTACACCTCATCTAACTGGAGCCTTTTAGCCATATGTATGCGTATATAACCAATGTGAAGTGCTGAATCTGCTTCTCACAGATCTTTATTCCAGAAACAGGGACAAATCACTGTGTAAGAAAGTTTTTACTCTTGTTCATGGAGTGAGGAAAAGCATCTGTGCGGATTAAGGTCTGTGTGAATTGATGCTGAAGGTGATACAGTGTGTACAGCATGAAGGACCCATTGATTTAGTGTGACTGGGTTGATCTGAACTACTGAAAACTGACTGTATTGTTGAAATAGTTCAAACCACATTTCTCGAGAAATACAATGAGCTCATAGGAACCAATGAACTGTGAGCAGGGCGTGTGATTATTCATGGAAGGGTAGTGCCAATGGTATGTGCTTTTGTGAGAGTATTGTGGGTGTGGATGGACCTGTATTATAGAGTACTCTGTGCTAAATATTTTATGGTTTCATGCTATAATAATAAAATAATAAACAATACAATTTGTGATATATGACATATGTATTGCATCCCACCCCCCCTTTTTTTTTACACCAGCCTTATTAGGTTAATGGTGAAGCAAGTTTGGTGCTCACCAGCCCTCCTCTGAGGAAGAAACTGTACTCGTCCATGTTGAGCTTGCCGGCCACCTCCAGGATCTTTGCGCACATATGGAAGCTGAACAGGAGCTTGTGACACTCAAACAGGCCCCGACAAGTGTACCTGCAAACATGAACCACCGACGACTCTCAAATCAACTCTGACGACTCTCTGAGTTCAAGCTCAGAGCCTTTGGACAAGAAATCAAATGACTCTTTCATATGCATTTACACATGTGAGTGATTATGCTGCAACTTCATTTCTATATTCCTACACCTGCTCCGCACATAACATGATGCATGATACATGATACAGACTGAGCGAAACAGAATTAAGTCATGCTATGAACTGCTATAATGATAAGGCTTTTGAATTAAACAGGGATAGGTAACGACTCTGAACGTAATTTATTTATGGGATTTTACGATAACCACCAAGTGCTTAGGGGAAAAAGCTGCCAATAGTCTGTGTTAGTTAAGATGTAGACACTAGAAATGTTTACACGCTCAATTTCTAATGAATTACTCTACATAACCTTTTTCCTAGAATACAACGTTCATAGAATAGAAATGTTTAGTTATGTAAACAAGCTGTAACATACAAATCGACAATATGTCAATGATAACGTCTCTATTGTTTAAAATATGCAAGGAAAAAAAGAAATAGTGATCAACTGTCATTAGTTTTGAGGCTGATAAAAAAAAACACAGCTTTAATTAGCAGACAAATTAATGTTATATTCTCGTGAAGGATCTCTTATACTAAATGCTCCTTTAATATGAAATCATTTCACTGGGTCATTTTTAAGAAATACGAAAACAAATTTTAGAAGAAATTCATATTTCTAAAATTTGGACCCTGAAAGCAGTTTAGGGAAGAATGTAAGGATAACATAACAGAGATTACAAATGAGTAACTGATGTAGTACACATTCAGCACTGTGATCCATTTCTGCAATATGGACCTCACTAAACCTTTGATACGACGCTGACTACACTGACTTTCCCCTTAATTACAGAGGTCACTGCAGATCAGATCACTATATCATCACTTTTAACAATGCTCATTATCTGTGTTCATGTAAATACACTATTGTACAAAAAATAACAATTGTTAAATTAGTGACCTGTTTTTACTATAAAATGAAACAGGTTAGGAAAGATTATGGACTGCAGAATATTCATGTGTGGAAGATTTTAAATATTTTAATATTTAATAGCATCAATGGGCATCCATTTGTATGTAGAGGGACATGTAGGCTATGTAGGTGTGCTAATTGCTATTGGGTATACTGTAGTAATGTGTGTGTGGTAATGATGTGTGACCTGTAAACTGCGTAGGTGTGGTAGTCATTGAGCTGGGTGATCCGCTCCTCCAGTTTGTGGCTGCGAAGGCTCTTTTCGATGCTCAGGTTGAACAGGTCAATGTAGGCATCCAGAGAGAACTGGTACATGGGGTCTATACGGCCCATATCATTCAGCACAAAGAACAGAATGGAAGCGCGCTGGGCACAGGGGCGATAACCCTGCAATTTAAACACACGGGGTTCAAATTTCTGATTTTGACATAACCACTAATCATTTGCCTCATCTGTCAAGCTTTCTATCTTCATCCCTAAACTGTCAACAATTAATCCAATTTAGCAAACCCTTCTGCACCCTCCTCCTTCTCTCGTCATCTTTCTATTCCTGACTCTCTCACTCTTTCTCTTTCTCACCTCTCTGGCAGTATCGATTTTGATCTCCGTCTGTTCGCTGGTCTGCAGTTGTTCTGACACCTCTGTGGCTGTGACTTTGGAGGTCTGCAGAGTGTTCACCAGCTGAACATCATCCAGTAGAGAGCCAGTTGCTTCATTCAACAAGCTACGCCCAAACACACACACACACACACACACACACACACACACACACACACACACACACACACGGGCATATAAGCACGATACTGCTGAAAGAAGCTGACTGAAGGATTTAGCAAATGTGTTAATATAGTTTTTTCTCTAAATGTCATTTGAATAAAAGGTGTTAATGGAGGTGTTTAGTGTGTGTGTGTGTGTGTGTGTGTGTGTGTGTGTGTGTGTGTCTATGTGCGCGTAGCCCACCGAAGAATCTCATCCTCTAGCTCTTGCAGTTTCCTCTTGCCTGAGGCAATGTTGATCACCAAAGAGTCTTTCTGTTCCTCCAGCTCAGGACGCTCCTTACGCACCACAATACCCAACAGCTGAGCCTCTAGACCCTACACACACACACACACACACACACACACACACACACACACACACACACACACACACACAAAAGCAAGGACATAGTAACCTGTATAAAAATATCCTTTCAACACAAAAATGCACAATTAATAATTTACACAACAGTGGTGAAATTTAGAGATGCACTACAACTCAAACCAACACACACACACACACACACACACCTGTTCCTTCACAGCAAAGTTAACAATGGTGGTTTTCATGGAAATCTCGGGGGTATAGTGTGGATTGGACAATTTAGTGGTGATGTAGAAACGGAACTCTGGGTTGTACTCGACCTCTTTATCTCCCAGCTTCATCAAGAGCCTCCCACCTGTGAACACACAGAAATACACTCAATTACACACACCAGGGGTAGCTACACACTGTGATTCCAAGCAGAGGCACCATGCAGCTGGCAGCCACTCAAAGAACTTTAACCATCCAGCTGAATGCTGAATAATGGCTATTGCTATTTGACCAGATAATGCTTCTCACAGGCAGTTAGTTAAATTAAAACAGGGAGTTTATTTAAGCTGGATGTGTTTTTATTACTCTATAATGCCACAGCCAGCCGATCATGAGATGTGACTCACCCTGAATCCCACACAGAGGTGGAGTCACTTTTTTATTTGGTTGATTTTTAATATATTTTTAAAACCTTTATATAGTTTTGTATGTACATTTGCACATTAAAAAAACATGCTTTTAACCCTTGACTTCTTCACTGTAAGATTTGTTTTGTTTTAATAGAAACCACATTATACTGGAACTAAATGTAAGCACATGTTGTATGGAAAACAAAGACAAGTTTCCATTTTTTATCTATTTGTTATTTAATTTTAGTATATTCTATTAATAATAATAATAATAATAAGTTTATTTTAAATAGCGCCTTTCTGCACACTCAAGGTCACTTTACAATATGGAAGCAGACAAAGAACAAAAGACAATAAACAAGAAATCCATGGCATGAATCAGGTCATACAGGCAGATCAGAAAAACAAGAAAGAAAAAGATGTGTTTTAAGGTGGGTTTTGAAATCCTGTAATGAAGAAAGATCACGGA
>CM074948.1:9516894-9540168 GCA_037577455.1 Pangasius macronema | reverse complement strand
TTTTTAACGGTGGTGGAAGGTCGAACTAAGTTCCCAGCAATGTTAACATAATCAGCACAGAAAGGAGCAACATTTTTTTGGTGAACCGACAAGTAGTAGATCTGTTTTATCAGTGTTGAGTTTGAGAAAGTTACTGATCATCCAAGCATTTATATCATTAATACAGGCTGTTATGGAGTTGGTGGGAAAAGGAGAGCTGTGTTGAGAACTGATATAGAGCTGGATGTCGTCTACATAGCAATGAAAGTTAAAGCCATGATGACGGATAATGTTACCTAAAGGGAGCCTATAGATGCTGAAGAGTAAAGGCCAATTTACAAGATTTTTTTTCATACAGCTTTAGCCTTCATTGACTATAATATCCCTGGTTCTGACATATTTTTATAGTGCATTTGTTTGTGTGTGTGTGTGCATGTACATGTGTGTGACTGACCAACATGAGTGAGAGATTTGTTAAGTATGGGTGCCAGTGATGGATCCAGATCCTCCTGTACATTCTGCAGAAGAACCGGGGAGCCAAACTGCACTGCATTCTCCAAAACACGCAAGAAATCTGGCATCTGCAGGTCTGTCACCTTTAACCCCTGAGAGAGAGAGGATTCAAAAGACAAGACAAACAATAGATGAAAATGAGTCAAAAGGTGGAGGGCAACAGAGAAAAAAAAATGATAAAAGAATAGGCAAAAATGATAGAAAAAAGCAGAATAGATAGTAAAGAAAATGGGAGTGTGAGGGAGTGAGGGAGCAGAGAGAGACAGACAGGGAGCGATAGTAAGAGGGAAGAAGAAAGAAAAGCTTCAGGACTGTCAGTGTAAGACATTTCGTGATTGTTCCTAAATGTCAGCATTTAGCTGTAGTGTGTGAATGGCACTGGCCACCCCAGCAAGACATGAAAGCATGAAAGGACCTGCAGAGAGGAGGAAAAGGTCAGAGAAACAGCATGAAAAGAGGAGAGAGAGGCTGACGGAGAGGAAAAGAGACAGAGGGACATAGAGGGGCAGAGAGAAAAAGGGGGCAAGCGAAGAGCAGACCTGTACAACAAATGAGGCTAAGCTGAGACACAAGAGATGGAGAAAAGCACAGTGACCAGATGGTCAGGACAAAGATGAAAGCCTAGGTGTGTAAATGTATATAATGATGCCTTTGTGTGTGTGTGTGTGTGTGATACTCCTGTGTGTCATTTTTGCTCTCTAAATACTCCATCAACATCTCCCATGTTGTGCTCTCTTTTTCAAAAAAAAACGCCAGAGCACAGAGAGAAAAGAGGCTCCATCTCACCTCAATAAAGAAACGAACAACTGCAGCCTCGAAAACACAAAAGGGAGAGAGATAGCATATTAATAGAACTGTCTGTGTAGAGAGCTAGATTTGGAGAGAGAGAGAGAGAGAGAGAGAGAGAGAGAGAGTGAGTGTGTGTGAAGGAAAGAGCAACAGAAAGCAGGTGAGAAGAATGAGTGACAGGAATGATCCAGCTTTCAATGTGCCATAGATTTTGTGGTGTTCATTTGTTCTACACTAATTAAGGGAAGAAAGACACTGGAGTCTGTGGGTTTTACACAATGTCACGACTCAGACTAAAATGGGTAGGCTGTATGACGTGATGCCCTGTTGATAAGCTCGTCGCAGAATGTGGGTTATGCTTTTGCAATATGGAGGGAGCTATAATCTTGTCTAATACCTTCTGTTTTCTTGCCTCCAGTCAGTTTCTATACAAGCCCTCACCTTTTCTCACTGAGCTGCAGATAATTTGATCCTTATACCAATTAGAGTGTACAAAATTGGTGCAGAAAAGGTTTGGGCATTGTGCAGTTGTGTGTGTGATTATTCACTCTTTTAGACTCCATGTTCTTAATCCACTTCAGAGCTTGTCCTTGAGGGTCCACCATTAATGGCCATCTGGGAAAAGATAGACAGAGGAAGAGAGACAGACAGACATTAGCCAGTACTGTGAATGCTTGAGACATTATCCCCAAATAATTCATAATAATACATAATCTCCAAAAAATGCCCCGCCTGGTGACCTTCTGTTTCTGTGAAAGGAAATTAGCACTCGTCTATAAATGGACATTCACATCGCCGAGCTTACTATTATCTTTAGCTAATTACCCTGCTATCACTATTCATTAGTCATCATTATTCATGAGATACTGTCGTTATTCTAATTAGCGCTAGAGACAGTCTGTCTGTCAAAATAGTGTTGGGAGACTGGTCTGGTGAGGGCTGACCGGTTGCTGCGGGTGACGATCACTCCATTCTCGGTGGAGAAAGCATCGGAGGGAAGACCCTGGATGTTCCAGTCACGCACAGCTGTGGCTTTGGAGAGGAAAACAGCAAAACTGTAGCCTGGAGAGCATGGAACCTCCAACTCCTTAAACTACGGACAGAGTGTGAGTATAAGCAGAGAAGATGAAGATTATAGAACAACAGAAAAAGTATAATAAGTTTGATCTGGAGAATAAGAGTAACCTGTTTTATCCAGATGCTTGTGAGCAGCTCGTCTCTGTAGTTGGACAGGAAAGGACCCATGTATGAGAGATACGCAGCAGCCAGTAGACAGTCTCCTACTAGGTAACCGATGTCCTTCTCCAGATCCTACATTAGGGCAAAAATACACAATCGTAGTATTGCCTGCTTTCAACAAGTGTGCATGTGTGTGAATGTGTGTGCATGTGTGTGTGTACCTCTACAGTATTTTCCCAGCGTACTCTCTCTCCAGCCAATCCAGATACCAGTTTGCCAGCTCGGTCCAGTTTAAGCTCCATGTCTTCTGACTTTTTCCTCAACTCTTCCTTTTGACTCAGCTTCTCACCATACTGTGTCTGTAACTGGTCCAGTTTCTCACCTACCTACACACACACACACACACACACACACACACACACACACACACACACACACACACACACACACACACACAGTGTCGTATGAGCTCATAAATCCCTCTTAAGAAATCTCTTATGCTTTCTCTATCATGCATTATTAGCTTGTTCTACTGTAACGTATCTGTCTATGGTGGTCAGAACAAATTTCACCTCTTGTGCTCTGTTCAAAGTTTCAAACATGCATTTCTAACATTTAATTTACCATGTTGCCTATTAAAAATATTTCCTAAAATTCTGCCTACTTGACCCTTGTGTTATATTCACATTAAAAAGAAAGTATTTATCCACTAGACCATGGTATACAGCAGTAAGCCATCTGAGACTGCACTGGAAAGAGTTTGAGATTCTATGTACACTTTTCTGGCCATGAGCATTACAGAATGGCCTTGAGGACGTAGAAGACTGCAATCTGATTGACGGTCCACACTTTAGGTGTATACTGTGCACCATTTTCTAAATATATAAATGCCACAACACTGAAAGTTCACTGAATCCTATCATTAACAAGTTTTGTTTTAAGCAGTTAGCAGTTAGTAAATGAGTTTATCTAATGTGTTTGCTGACATGCTACAGGCAAGGTACGTGGTTGGTCATCTGTCATGTCAGTAAAATTTCCTTTTTTTCTGTGAATGTAGGTGGTTCTTGGCTGCTAGAGATCTGGGTTGAATTAAAGGCAATTTTTTATATAGATCATGTAAAATAGTAATGCACAAAATATTACTGTAGGTAAATTAAAACAGAGAATCATTACGGTAAAAGTAGGATATGATGTGACACTTTGTTCTTGTTTGAACTTATAGACTCCTTGACATTCAAATCCATTTAAACACTAAGCCATTAAAAGTAATTAAAGTTCAAATGCAAATTTTAAAGGAATTTGGCAGCTAGAGCCCATAGTGAAAACTTCACATGCACTGACCTCTCGGAGTTTGGTCTGGGCCTCGGCCAGTGAGGCCTGTTTCTCTGCCAACTGAGTCACGGCTCCATGCAGCCTAGCGCGCTTCGGCTCCACCACCCGGTAGATACGCCCATATACCTGAGAAAAACGCACACGCATAAGCACAAAGCATGGACACTCAGGTCTGCAAAGATTAATTCATTTAAAGATAATACAGAGTTGAGATACAGGTATAAAGTGTACATATTTGTCAGTGCACATGTGGGTGTGTCTGTGGGTATTGGGTCTTACCTCCATGGCTCTGACCCACATGCAGAGAGACTTGGCTGCCAGCGAGACTCTGCCAATGATATCAGGTTGGAAGTCAGGCTGTGTGCAATACTGGCCAATCTTCTTCAGCACGCGGTCTGATATGTTATCCTTATCAAAGTTCACCAGCTGTTTAATGAAGTTGGCTTCACCTGTCACACATAGAGACAGTGGAGTATAATAATCCACTGATTTAAGTGTCATCAGCTCGGCTGCTCTGGAGTATGTGTTTAAGTTTAGTTTCTAATTGTTGATTACATTTCCACTGCTCAGTAGAATAGCACTGTTCAGCTCTATTAAACCTTGTACCTCTCTATTATAATGAGTTTCTTTGTTTCCTGGTCTCTCCATTATCCAGTGATCAACCAGTAAATATATGCTCTTTTTCTCCACCTCTTACCAAGCTGTCTCTTAGCCTCAGCCCAGGTGGGTTCACATCCTCTCAAAATCATGACTGCCTGCATCACAGTCTCTACCAGTGCTGGGGGCCGACCATAAGACTTGATCTCAGTCATATCCTTCTTATTCAGGGACTCCAGGGCCTACACAGCAGGACAGAAAGTTACTAAGAGCATGGAAACACATTAGAACACAATTCTAGCCATCTTTTTTTCTTGGTATATGGGAGCTACACAGGCAGGGAACTTGAAGTAAGGCTACTGGCAGTAACCGCAAGAACTACACACTAATTTTATCTGTAACTACAGACTGCCAATTGATACTTCCAGAATACACACACTGACCAATTTATTAAAACACCTGTATCCCTGTCCTTTCATGCTATTATCCAATCAGCCAATCATGTAGCAGCAGCACAATGCATAATTCATGCAGATACAGGCTAAGAGCTTCAGTTAATGTTCACCTCAAACATCACAAGGGGGGAAGATGTGATCTCAAGAGGGGAAGATGTGGCTTTGGCCATGGCATGGTTGTTGGTTTCAGAAACCGCAGATATCCTGTTTGACACACAATACTCTACAAAGTTTACAGAGAATGGTGCAAAAAACATCCAGTGTGGGCAGAAACACCTTGTTGACGACAGAGGTCAGAGGAGAATGGCCAGAGCTGACAAGAAAGCTACGGTAACTAAAACAACCACTATTTATAACCATGGTGACCATCTCAGATTGCACATGGTGGATGGGCTACAACAGCAGAAGACTACATCGGATTCAACTCTTGTGAGCCAAGAACAGGGATCTGAGGCTACAGTGTGCAGAGGCTCACAAAAACTGGACAGCTGAATACTGGAAAAAGATCAGACGACTGTAGGATTTGAAGCAAACAGGTAAGAAAAGCAAAGAAGCCATAAAACTAGGAATCCTGCTCCCAGACTTTGTAGAGCCAAGTTAATTACCACTTGGTTACTGAATGTTGGATTTCAACTGTCCTGCGAACAATCGGCAACTGATGGGACATCCCTGACGAGAGGACGAACTTTCTCAGCCAAGAGGAACCTCTGTCAAACTTATTGATCTAGGCTGTCGGCAAAGACCAGATGACTCACCCAACACAATGGTAAAACTGATAACTACAGAAAAGGGGGCAGGGGGGACTCACCCAATGACCCTCATGGAATGAGACTTTTGCTCTCCCCAGGAACACAAGGTTCACCACCCTTCACACAGACTACATAAGGCTACTTTACATCTCCTGTAAGGACATTGACTTTTAAGATGATGCACCATAGTTTGAAAACCTGTTGCCTCTCTTAATGTCATTCCGTATATGTATCATGCTTATAGCCACCAGGTCATTATGATGCTTTTGATCATTTAACAGGGTCATAGTGTTTGTGAGTGTATCAATAACAGCAGGTATTTCGTGTTTGGTATGTGTGTGATCGCTACTGAATTTCCTAGGGGTTGGTATAACGTAAAGTTGAGTACAATGTATTACATGCATGTTACCAAATTCCTGACCAAAGTTCTAACTTAATTTTGTGCAAAGTTTGCAAAGCACATAACGCAGACACCAGAATGTTAATTAGTGTCAGAGGAGGAGAATACAGTCTACACCCTTCCCCAAGATCCTGCTGATTGGAGCAAGCACTTTGGGGACAGCCCAACTGGAAAGGGTTAAAACCCCCTGACCCAAAGGAAACTCTGAGTCTCATACAACTCATCAAGAGTCCATCAACATCTTCAGGGAGTCTCCACCATTGTCTTCAATGAGTTCTCTTCAACTAACAGCTCAAGAGAGTCTCCATCCACAACTGAAGGAAGTCTCACCAACCAAGAGCTTTAGAAGTTACGAGGAGATCACGCTTGCTCCAAGACTCCGCATCCAGACTGGTTCTTGCAAAGCCTCCAACTCTCCCCTTCGCACCACTGTGAACCATTCATCAAAGTTTTGCAACCCACCTATGAGACTCCGCTGGTTTCGCGCCTCACTGTTTATCAGCCCCTCTGGTCTTTCGAGACGCTACATAAGGCCAACCTGACCGCCAACCAATCAACATCGCCAGAAACTCCTTCCAAACAACAAAGCAACAAGGCAATCCCTGGCAACACTAACGCAAGTATAGCAGCTCCAAATTCTCGCTGAACTGGTGCATTTAATGCAAGTTTAAAGCCCTTCTAAACGAAGCGAATGTTAACTTAACTGATAAGTTGATGGGTCGTTCAGGTCATGGTCTGAGAAACTGCTAGAAACTCGGAATTTCATTCACTCTCTTTTCAAAGCCATTTTCACACCTGTTTACGTGTGTGTGTGTGTGTTAACAGATTAGTTTCTGTGTTATAGAATAGTAATAAAGTCTTGTCTGATTTTTAAAGGCCAGTGTCTTGTGTCTCTGTGCTTCAACTTTACTACCTTAAACTGCCAATCTTGTTACTTAATATAGTGTTTCATATTATTGCTGGTAGCCACGGAGGTGATATCACACACACAATTAATAAATTAATTAATAATAAAAACTCATTTCAACTTATCGCTGGACGAATAGTTGATCAGCTATTAAAATATTAAGTTTACAAAATTTCTCCTTCTGAGCTGATCTGCTAATCTCCTACATATTTTGGTGGAGAATATATCAGCTTAACCTAAACAGCTAACTTCCTTACACGACACTGGAAAAACCATCAACACATCAACCACCCCACTTAGCACCATCAACCATGCCACTGAGATCCTTAGTGGCATTGGTTAATTACTTTCCCCATTAACTGAAGCTCTTGACCTGTAGCTGCGTGATTTGATGTACTGCACTGCTACCACATGATTGGCTGACTGGATAACTGCGTTAATGTACAGGGGTACAGGTGTTCCTATTAAGTGTATATTTACATTTATTAGCATTATGAGTAGTACTACAGCTACTATTTTTTAATTACGGCTGTGAGTAAACAAATGTGTTCTTTATTAAGCCTATGCATATTAGATGAACAATTCAATAATGAGAGATTACATTTTATGATCCATTCATTTAGAAATCTGAATCATCCCAAATGATTCCCAAACATTTCTCACATTGGTATATAGTAAACAGCACTATAAACTGAGCTCTGTAAGGAGATGCTCAGTTCATGCATAGTATAGCAGAATAAAACTGAGCTGACCTTCATGGCCTCCTCTAGAGCAGGTAGGGCTTCATCGAGATCTCTCTGAGCATTATCGGCCATTGCCTTGCACTTTTTCTCTTCTGCTGCAATCTTCTCACTGTGAGCACTCACAGCCTACACACAACCAGTCATACAAACATACACAAACACCAGAAGGGGCATTAACACCTACGCAAATCAACACATTTATTTTAAGTTCAGGCAACAACCACACATAAAGAGAATCATCATTAATGAATGGACAACAACAAAACCAGTGTAAATATGTCTCCATGAATGTAATCACACAGATACCCACAATATAATGTTCTATTTGCCAATCACCTTCTGCTGTTCATCTGCTTCTCTCTTCTGTTGTACAATGACGACCAGGTACTCCTCGCACTGCTTCTGGAACTCGGCCACTTTTTTCTTGGCGTCTTCCAGTTCCACTGACATGGCCTCCACTTTACTGCGAGTCTCATCAATCTTAAACAAACCGTTCCTCAGTTTAGACACCTGCTCACCAAGCTCATTGCGCTTCTCAGCCAACAACCTAACAGAGTGTATATTAGTGTGTGTGTGTGTGTGTGTGAGAGAAAGAGAGAGAGAGAGAGAAAGAGAGAGAGAGAGCAGAAAATATTATAGCCAAAGGAATTTTGGAACATGTAAAGCAAAAAGTGAGAAAGGTATATAGACAAAAAGTATTAGTCTGTCTATATCTCCTTCTCTCTTTTTTATTACTTATAATTTAAAGAGTAATAGAAGCATAAGTACTTCTTATATCCAGATACGAGTTCAAGGTAGTTGGTGGGTGTGACATAGTTGTGCCTCTTGAGCTCCAGCTTCATCCTCTGAGAAAACTGCACTACTGACTGGTGCATGGTCACAAAGATACAAGCCACTTTGGTCTGGATCTGCAGGTTAGGGATATAACTGATATTAATTCAACTTAATAAACCTGTTCAAATGAGATCAGATTCTCATTGACAGCTGTAATAAAATTTTAGAGGTTCTCTTAATGCCTGTTTAAAAAATCTGAACAGTGTAATTTAAAAAGATGATATAGCCAATCATATGGCAGCAGTACAATGCATAAAATCATGCAGATACAGGCCAAGACTTTCAGTTAACGTTTACATCAAACATCAGAATGGGGAAAAAAAGCTCTCTCAATGACTTTGCCCATGGCATAGTTGTTGGTGTCAGATGAGCTGGTTTGGTTATTTCAAAAACTGCTGATCCCCTGGGATTTTCATGCACAACAGTTTTACACAGAATAGTAAGAAAAACAAAAACTATCCAGTGTAAGTGTTGAAGAGAGAGCTCAGGGGAGAATGGCCTGACTGGTTTGAGCTGACAGTACAGTAACTCAAATTACCTCTCTTCACGAGCAGAAAAACATCTCAGAACTCAGAACATGCTGAACCTGAGGCAGGTCCAGGACTACAACAGTCAAAGACCACTTCTTATTCTACTCCTGTCACCCAAGAGCAGGAATCTGAGGCTACAGTGGACACAAACTCACTGAAATTGGGCAGCTGAAAATTGGAAAAAGACCATGTGACATTTTTCCAGTCTTTACCTGTCCGTTCTGATGTTTGACGTGAACAGTAACTGAAGCTCTTGACCTGTATTTGCATGATTTAATGTAATTTGCTGCTGCCACATGATTGGCTGATTGGATAATTGCTTGAATGTGTTGGTGTATAGGTATTTCTAAGTGGACAGTCAGTGTATATGGTATATATGTTTTAATGAGTTGTGCAATAGTATCTGTGTTTGTGTGTGTGTGTGTGTGTGTGTGTGTGTGTGTGTGTGTGTATGTGTGTGTGTGTGTGTTTTACCCCTTCCTCATTCCCCAAGGTGAGCCCATCCAAATATCTCTCAGCTACTTCTAATAAAGCATCTTTTGGCCACTCAGAGAACCAGTCTATAGTAGTGCAGTTCACTAACGCTGGGTATTGACGAATACGATTCCTACACACACACACACACACACACACACACACACACACACACACACACACACACACACACACACACACACACNATGAGAACACAGCCATCATGCTCCCGATCCCCATTACTTCCTACACACACACACACACACACACACACACACACACACACACACACACACACACACACACACACACACAAACACTGAGTTACAAGGTAGAAAAGCAGTGGTACATCACAGCCCTTACCAGCTGTATGTAATTCTGCCTTCAACCTCTAAAGGTTTTACTGTTACTAAGAGGGAGGACTGGGTTGTTATTAACTAATTTTACATAATTTTCTTCCATACACACAGCCTACATTCCCTGCTCCACTCACAGGTCATCCAGTGTTCGTTTGCTGATTTGTCATGCATGATTATGCTGCCTTTTGGGCCAGTAGTTGCTATTAAAGTGCTACCATGGTAATAAACCCACCAATTACAAATAAGGCCAATCGGCCTGAGCCCACAGCTTGATTCAGATGCTGTCATTTTTAATTAGGTGTGACCCCAGGGTCACTTGACACAAGCCACCTCGTTATGCTGACAAGGGATGCAAATCGCTGATTAAAGAGGGAGAGGAGAAGAGGGAGCACGAGAGAATAATAAGAGAGAAAGAGAGACAGATAGAGAGTTTTTGATGAATATAAAACCCAAGTGAAGGCAGTAAGTAATGAGAAGACTAGAAAGGAAGGTCAGGACCGGGCAACTCCTAGCACTCATGCTGACTATTGATGAAGATCTCAGGATGACAGGTGAGGCAGAAGTGGTTCTTTGTCTGGCTCAGTAAATTGCTTTCACTTTGTCGGAGACTAACTCTCCCAGTCGAACTGAATATCAGTGCACTGATTTCTGCACTGTGAAACTCATAAAAATGAAATAATAAGATGGCTGCAGGGCTCTCTTTGAGTTCTCTCTGAACGTAGCATTGAATTAGAAAACTATAGCCATGACCAAAATTGGACCTGCAGAAATCATTTCAGTGTTTATTATCATCATTATAGGTGAGGTGTGTGATTTGATTTCAGCACTAGGCTACTCAGCAAATGCTGACGAATTTCACCCATTCAATCAATTTGGTCCAATTCCATTCAAGCATTCGAGGCATTCATTTCATAAAGTAGTATCTGGTTGGGATGGAGGCAGCAATGTTTTCTTATTTTCTCTGTTTATGTAATGAACTCGATATGTATCTTGCTGTTGCAGAAGAATAAGTACCTGAAGGGGTCTCCTATAGGACTCATGCACAGCACTATGTGGAGGTTGTTTCTCACACGCTCTATCAGGTAGTTAAACATAGAGTCTGGAGTCTCAGGCACATTGTCCTTCCTTGCAGAGTCAGTAAGAGCACTCTGGATCTGCATAGTAGAAATATAACAACACTATCAGTGAACACATCCACATGCACGCTAACACACTTGAAAGTTTAATCAGTAGTAGACAGACCTCTTCAAATTCATCTGACTTGTACAGGTTGGGCACTTCTCCAGAACTGAGGATGTTGTTGATGTCCTCTAAAAAGGACTCATCCACAATCTGAGTGTCATTAAACAGGAAAACAGTGGGCTTGTTGTCCACTCCAGTCAATCTGTACAGCTTCTTAATGTCTGGATTAGACAGAGCAATTATATTTACGCAATTACAAAAAAGAAGCCAAACCACTTCATTAAATTCATCATTGTGCTTGTCTTCTGTTCTTCTGTTGAATTTAAAGGTCAGGAATACTTCATCAAGATTATCAAAAACTTAATTTCCCTGCAGTGGAAAATAGATTTAGTTCAATTATCACACCGACCTGAGTGATAGAAATATGCAGAAATGAATACTTATCTTGTTGATTTAGGTATAGTATTAAATTGTTAATTAATTCTTTTATGAAGTCCAGTAGGGAACAGAGGGGTCAGGAAAGTGGTAGGGGTCAAAACATTATAATTATTGGACTTCATATGGGAGATGGTATGTTAATTTATTCCTAACAGGATCATATACTGACTACAACAGGAAGCTACTTGCTAGCATATCAGCAGAAATATTACAGAGAAGGTGGAGACAGCTCACTGTATTTAAGTAAGATCCACCCCTTCAGTAAAAAGAACCAGCAGCATTGCTGTTTAAGATTTTACCAGAAAACAGATTTTAACATCTAGTTCATAATCTGTGTTGAAACATCTTGTTGATCCAATTCTGTTATATGGGTCTGGTCTTGTATGACTGAAAATAACCCCTGGGCGTGTTGCTACGATAACCACCGATTAGGCAGACTTTACTAGAAGGACTCTAAAATATAAAACCCTTAGTAATGTCTAGCAAATGTGGCATTTAATTAAGTTTCAAGAGCAAAATGACATCAGCAAAAGTCCTATCATCACAAATCCAATGGCAAAATTCTTACACTTACATAATACACTGAATGGCATGCAAAACTTCTCTTATTTACATCTATACCACGGTGCTGTTAAATTCTCAATTCCGACTGGCCAGAAGGTGTTAATTAATTACGCATTAGAACACAACAGGGAGTGTTATTCATTATCAACTGCTCTATGGCACACAATACATACAGTTTACAAAGTAAAGAAAGAAGCAAATCAAAGAAACTGCAGCAGTTGTTTCAAACAGCTATTTTTAATATCAGCCATTTCTTTCACCATAAAAAAAGTAGTTTCAACACAAGTAGCTTGTGTGTAGGATGTGTAGGATGTGTCACTTTCTAATTTAAAAAAAATGTGCAATTTTTGGCAAACTGCTGTGGCATAAGCATAATAAAAGTCACGCCACACTGTCAGTGATTATTTTTTCAATAACAGCATGCCCTGCCATATTTTATTCCTTACATATCTGAAATTCTATCTGCTAACAGAAAATATCTTAAACTCAAGCAAGATTTTACCAACAGTATTCTCCAATTACCTGTATTACAAAGGGTTGTTTTGATTGGTGATTACATATAGTACGCTCTGGTTTGCACACGTGCTGTGTATATCAACATGCACAATAATTCAGCAATAAAGAAAAAGTGTTCTCATTTGACAATGATGTCAGGATATCTAACACAACCTGGACATCACAGCTATAGGAGCTTACCCTCTCTGAACTCCTGCTTGCGGTACTGCTTGGTGACCTCCACTTGAAACAACAGGTAGTCGCAGATATAAGTGGCCAGTTTGGTGAGGCTCTGCCTACCAGATCCTCCAATCCCCACCAAGAGCATATTTCCTCTCAGCTGACTGATCACACGCATCACTCGCGTCACTAAAGAAACAAAAACAAAGCGATATTAATAAGAGCACTCACAAACATGCTAACACAAATAATTATCACATACGCCCATTAACTCATTGACATACAAGCACACACAACAGCTCACAAAAACTAATCTCGCAATCAATCAGTGCTGAATATTAAGACAAGTCCATTTGACTGGTTTAATGGACTGCACTGAGCTGAGTGTGATGCGTCTAATCTTATACCCCTGTGTTTAATATCCAGCTTCATTCAGTGGAATGCGTATGCGCTATGGTAAGTTTGTACCCACTGCTGAGTGACACAGACTGATTACACACTGTGTTGCGGGACTGGACGCATAATTGTTTACTCTCTTATGGGGTTTGTAATATAATTGCATTCTTTATAGTGAGATGGAGAAGGGCAATTATTCAAGTAGCAAGGGATCACTCGGCTCACTTTGCCTGTTTGCCTCTTTGGACTGTTTCGGTCTAGTTTGGTTCTATACTCTTGTATTTTCATTTTAACTGGCTCCAGAAATGGGACATTTGAGCTCTTGTTTGTAGTCGGCATTTCTCATGCATTAGACTGCCACTGCACTGGCAAGTGATGCTTTGGACTAGCTAAAAATAGACTGGATTGCCATTGGACATTGTACTGGTTACTCATGTATTAGATCACACTCAGCTGGTTACTCATAGCCATCTATATTGGCACTAGATACTCAAGCAGTGAACAGAACCTGGTCTGGTTACTTGTGCACTGGACTGGCACTGGATTTGCTATTCATGCATTGAACTGCTTACTCATGCATTAGACTGCCATTGAACTGGTTACTCATGCATTAGACTGCCATTGAACTGGTTACTCATGCATTAGATAGCACTGAGCTGGCTATTCATGCACTGGACGACTCATAGACTCTATTCATAGATTGGACACACTATTCATATACTAGGATAGCTATTCATAAACTGGGATACAGTAGTTATTCATAGACTGGGCTAGCTACGCCTAGACTGGGCTAGCTATTCACAGACTGGGGTACTGCAGCTACTCATAGACTGGACCAGCTATTCATAGACTGGGCTACCAATTCATAGACTGGAAAAGCTATCCATAGACTAGACTAGTTATTCATAAACTGGGATAACTATCCATAGACTGGACTAGCTATCCATAGACTGGACTAGCTATTCACAGACTCAACTAGATATTCATAGACTGGGATAACTATCCATAGAATAGACTAGCTATCCATAGACTGGACTAGCTATTCACAGACTCAACTAGATATTCATAGACTGGGATAACTATCCATAGAATAGACTAGCTATTCATAGACTGGGCTAGGAATTAATAGACTGGGCTAGCTATTCATACACTGGATAGCTATTTACAGACTGGACTAGCTATCCATAGACTGGTCTAGCTATTCACAGACTGAACTGGATATTCATAGACTGGGATAACTATCCATAGACTGGACTAGCTATTCACAGACTGAACTGGATATTCATAGACTGGGATAACTATCCATAGACTGGACTAGCTATTCACAAACTGAACTGGATATTCATAGACTGGGATAACTATCCATAGACTGGACTAGCTATTCACAAACTGAACTGGATATTCATAGACTGGGATAACTATCCATAGACTAGACTAGCTATTCATAGACTGGGATAACTGTCCATAGACTGGTCTAGCTATTCATAGACTGGGATAACTATCCATAGACTGGACTAGCTATTCAAAGACTGGGCTAGCTACTCATAGACTGGGCTAGCTATTCATAGACTGCTGCACTGATTTGAATTGTACTGCACATCACTGCACTACAGGTGTTTTGGTGTTGTCCAGATGATGAGAGGAACTACTATATATAAACATACACATGCTAAGGGATATTTATAAATATGGGATATTTGTGCTAGTGTGTTTTGGCTTTTGTGATTTGTTATATGTACTGAAGCTATGAGCTGACCATGCTCAATAGCATCTCTAAAGAGCACCAGACTCATTGGGACAACTCCGGGGGTGAGGTTGTAGTCCTCCAGTTGAGACTCTATAAATCTTTTCAGAGATTTAAAGTCCAGCAAATCTTCATACACATGCGGCTCCTTCAGGAAATCCCCTACAAACAGAAAACAGGACCAACACCATCTGCATGAAGTCAAACTCGAATGAATCTCATTTTTGCTGTTTTTTCTAAACTGTATGGGTTTTTAGGAGTAAAATATTTGTTTATTCTGTTCCATATTAAAGCAAACAGCAAACAGTAAATTGATATATGCTTTAAAGACATCTAAAAGGCATTTGTTTATACTTTTACCCATTTATAAAATCCTAAATAGGGCAAGTGCATACCAAATATAGGTGGTTGTTTGTTGGGACAGATGCTGTGGTAAGTGAGATCAAACAAGGAGCCCAGTTTCTCAGTCAAAAGCCCAACAAATGCCTCCATATCTGCTTGATCCACCAGCCGATCTGAAAAGACCCTTTACACAGACACAATGAATAATCAGCACAATGTTGACATATGGGTGTTTAGATATAAACATATATTTGTGTTTATAATTTTTTTATATCATAATTACCTAAAGCACTCATGTATCCAAAGGCGTGTGATGCTCTGTTTGGTGTCATGAAAGTCCCTATGAGTTCGCAGTAGACCTTGGAAGACCTGAAGCAAGAAAAAAAAACGAGAGTGTTAAAATGATTTAATGAGAGATTAAAATAACACTAGACCATAACGCACCCAAATCAAGGAAAAGAATATGATAAACTCCCAAACAGTAACCTTGGTTCTGAAATTTATGTAGGTGCTAATACATAAAATAATTAGTATTTCACCTTGGAGATGTCTCTGAGGTTGAAGAGGTAGTGTATTTTAGCAGGAGTGGGTAAGAAGCGGGCAGTGACGGCATAGTACAACTCCAGTGTAGCCTGAGTCAGAATATTTCCTATGGGCTTAACCTCTTCCTCAAACTCCTGCAGCTTCTGGTTTATCATTGTTCCATAGATACGCTTGATCTGAGACTCCTAGAGACAGAGAGAGCGTGTGGAGCGTGGGGGAGGGAGGGCGCACATAAAATAAAGACGTTCAGTGGATCAGAAATGATCGCATTTAAAAATGAGAGTGGTAGAAACATATGAGAGAGTGAGAGATGATGCAAAGAATACAGAAAGAGGAAAATGCATGTGGGAGATAAGGTAAGGGAATAGAAAATGAAGTGATATGGAAAACAAGCTAGATGATACTTATAACAGGGCATGGTAAGTCAGAGGGACAAATTGGAAAAGACTAGATGAAAATAAATGTTAAACAGCATGTGTGTGGGGGGAGGGAGGTGTAGTTGAGTGAGCTTTCAGATTGCAAGAGGAAAATCAGAAATGAGCAGCAATCAGTCAGTTAGGAGTCTTTTTATGCATTCTGCCAAATCAGAGAGCCTCCAGTGTTCCTACTCTTATCATTATCATCATTTTCATGGCAATTCTGCCAGAGCAAGAGACACTGAGAATGATAATGAGCAGAATACAATATCAACAAAGGGGCAGCTAGGGCGAGGACACACACAGGCTCAATTACAACCCATATTTCACATAATAAAACATTTTATGTCTGGATTAATGGTTTAAAACTGCACATTTTAAATGAACAGGAACAAATTAATTAGGGCTTTTCCTGTTTTATATTAAATCAAAGGAGTCAGCGTGGAGTTCCATGTGGAGGCTCGCTCACCGCCGGGAATGTCATGTTGATGAGATTGAAGCGGCTCTGCAGGCGGCCTGATATGTGAGTCCTCCCTCCACCAGGAGGCCCCATGGAGGAAAGCAGGAACATGTCCTAAAACGGAGGAACAAAAGAGAGCAGATGGAGTCCGGGTGCGTACACAAGCTTTAAAGATCCCAGCCAGATGATATTTCCTTTGTTTTCCAGCTTCATAGCGACCTAAACCAAGTAAACAACAATACTCTGAACAGTAATTTTGCAATCTCTATAAAAACTGCACCTTTAAGCTGCAGTCGTGATGAAAATATGCATTTCATATCTCCTTGCAAAATAGATGAAAATGAAATATTGAAGAAGAAAAAAGTTTTACATTCTTGTTAGTGTTTTGTTAGTTAGTGTTTTAGCCATAACTTAGCATCTTATTTGAGTCTAGCAATATTGTGGTGAGAATAATTAAACATCAGAGACGTGCTACAAGAAAACTGATTTGCACCAGAGGTCTATGAGACAAAACTGTTGATTATGATTCAGAATAAATGCTAAATGCTTTACGAGCAACCAAATACCCAACAAATACAAAGAACTCTTACCTTGACACACTGTTGCGTCTGTTTCTGACGGTCATACCAGAAGCCATAGTCAATCCAAAGCCGAAGCAGCTCCAGAGGGGGCTGAGAACCAAAGTCGTCCACAGCTGGCATGTTCAGATCATCCAGGAAAGCCACCATCTTCTTCCCTCCAATAGGTACATACACACCTTTTGTCCGTTTCTCCACTCGAGACTCTATGATTGCCTGCACATTGTTCGAGGTGGTCTAGGAGAGGGACACACAGAGTTAGGCTAGGAGGAAACCCAGGACAAGATTTTAAAAAGATTAGGTGGCCATGAGGAAGAAAAGAAATAGCAGGAGAGAAACCGATGACACATAGAGGCAGTGGTGGCTGGTCATGATATCAGATGGGAGCACTAAAATCAAATAGTAGCTTGACATTGAAACTATCAGGGTTGAGCAATGCAATGCAATCATGAGGCCTCTAATGGAATAATAAGAATGATGTGGGGCTTTCAATTCCGTAATGCTCTACTGGGTTCATGTTGTGTTTCCTCTGAACACAAAACATGGTAAACAGAAAAGTTGTAACCCTAGAAATCCCCCTCATTCATGTTCATCACACCCGCTGTATTTAATAATTATACACTGTATGTAATACAGGTGCACCATCTATGCTGATGACGTGTTATGGACTGCTAACTGCTAGGCTGCATGAATCAACAGTCTGGGCTAGAAGGAAATCAGTCCCAGCTTCACTTATTCATATTATTCTGTGTACTTGTTTTTTTTTTATAACCATTGGTAGTTGCACTTGATTCCACACAAGTCCAAAACAATCCGCCTTAAGACATTTATTAACAACAACAACAACAACAAAAAAAAACCTGATGTGAATGGCAAAAAAAATCCTATCATTGATGCCTTTGTATGTTTGAAAGGCAGCACTGCTAGACCATTTATACTAGCCACCCTTGCACAGAGATTGATAGGATATATAAGAATAATAATAAATGATGATGATAATGGCTCAAATTGAGGATGATGGTGGTGATACAATGTGCCTCCTGGATACAAGCTGCCATAAGTGCTGTCTTCAGCCTGGGCTGTGATACATAGCAGCAGGAGTGGAAGACAGTGAGAATAGGCAGAGATCAATTTGACATCCACTATCTTTCTAAAGTACAGACCCAGCTCTGAGGTGAGATGACTCCGGTAAAAGTTAAGTCTCTGAGTGGGTCAGATTGAGAGTCGGTTTGAGAACTGTTTGAGACAAAGACAACACCAGGAAGTGAATTTTGACTACTGGTGGGTACCTGAGAGGACATATTGATTGTAAGCATAGTCCATTTGGATGGATCCAGGCCTTGCAGAACACTCTGGGCCACTGAGGTCTTCCCTGTTCCCACAGGACCTGTCAGCAACACTGGGTACTGGCCACAAATCAGAGCATTCACCAGGAAATTATATCGCACTGTGTCCACAGTAGGAACCATGATCTTATAGAATGGAGCACTGCAGAGAGAGAGAGAGAGAGAGAGAGAGAGAGAGAGAGAGAGAGAGAGAGAAATTTTGGGTGATAGAAATAAATCACATTTGGTCTTGCTAAATTTCTCCCTATGGATATCCTACACAGAGAAAGCTCTAGAGAGAAGGAAGTTGGAACACTTCGTATAAGAGACAAATAGTTAGAAGAAAGCCCCAAAATATTTTAAAAGTTAGTAAAAGAAGAAGAAGGAAAAGTTGAGGGAAAAGTACAGAGGGTTCAAAAACTAGAGGGTGAGAAATAATGTGAGAAAGGAGTAGAGATGGCAGTAGGGGTAGAAAATGGAGCTGAGAATGTGGACTGGAGGAGAATCGGGCAATGGAGGTGAAAAGGTTCAGATTGAGGGGCTGAAAATTGAAAGAAATAATAAGTCAGAAAGAGCAACAGAGGGATGATTTTTTTTTTTAAACTGGCAGTGAACAAAGTTTGGAACACAGAGTGAAGAGGCAAAAGAACAGAGGGTGATGAAGTGAGAGAAAGACATAAAAGCAGAATGAGAGAGAGAGAGAGAGAGAGAGAGATAAAGACTGAGTAATTAAGAAACACAGTATATGAATAGAGCAGATGACTCATAATCCTGGGCAGGTAGCCACTGAGGAAGTGTGCAGGTGGCAGCGCCTCGTGGGCTTGGAAACACAGAGAGACACAAGGTCATAGAGTCACTTACTTGGAGTTATAACGCCAGCCTTTGGGCAGCTTGTCCTCAAATGATGACCAGGTTTTGTTCTTAGCGTCAACATAGTATTCATAGATGGTGTCCTGATCAAGGTATTGATAATATAGGATTTCAGCAGTAAGTTCATTATCAATGCTACTATAGTTTTCTTTTGGATTATTAATATATTGAGTAAAACACTTTACAGTCTTACAATAAAGCTTTGTATGAATATGCTGGTGGTGTGAGTGTATGTACATAATACCTTGTTAGGAAAGGTGCCCTCCATCTCTCGTAGGAAGTTGTCCATCTTCTTACGCCCATCCTCATCCACGGATGCACAAACAGACCAGATCAAGCTGAAGATGAACCAGAGCTCTATCATACGTCCATAGTTCTCACTGTCATCTGGGTTCAGCTGGAGGGGAAGAAGAAACTGTGCATGTTGAATCTATGCATGGGTTGTGATTTTCTTTTTAGGTCCATGGCACAATAAACCAATCAACCAATCAGTACTGATGATTCCCTCTGTTGCATCACAGTTTGTACGAAAATTTGCACTTGAACACACCACAAAGACTACAGCTGGCGGCCAACAAGCACTTATTCTTGTGTATGTTTATTGCATCAAAAGAAAAAACTTTACATACCAGCGGGGGCAGTAAACTTTTCATAAGATAGAAAATCAAATATGACAGAAAGACAAAGCCAGCATCCCAAACCTCGTTAGCCTGTCTACAATTCTTACGACAGTCTGAAAATTAAATGCTCCAATCCGCGATTTAGCATAACTCAAATTAAGAAAATTTGAGATGATGGTCAGTCACTGAAATGTAATAGGAAGACCAATAGGTCACATGGTATGTCAAAGCCTTTAGTAAAGTGGAGCAGAGATGCCTATATGGGAAGTGGTAGCTCGGTGTTTAAGACACTGGACTACTGATCAGAAGGTTGTGAGTTCAAATCCCACCACAACTTGAGCACACTTGAGCAAGGCCCTTAACCCTCAACTACTCAGTTGTATAGATGAGATAAATGTAAGTTACTTTAGATACAGGCATCTGCCAAATGCTGTAAAGACTCCACAAGAGAATTCTCTTTTTTTCTAAAGTAAGTTTAAATGTAGACACTTGTTATAGGTCTAGAACAACTTTTGAAATTACAAACTGCACCTGTAAAGTGTGCATGTGTTATATCAGTGGCATACACTATGTTTATGTGAATTAGGCGACAATTTAAATGTTGATCATAGCAAAACTGGGAAACCCTATTAATAGCACCTGCTTATTGAGTCCCAATGTTTTCTTTTATCGAGAATTGTATTCAAAAGATGAAAGCAGACAGTGTATGTGCAATGATCTCACCCCATTTTCAGGACTGGCCAAGGAATCATAGAGTCTACAGAGAGAGATGACTCCATTCAGCTCGGTGATCGGAACCAGCTCCTTACAGTGAGTCTTCCTGAAGCTTATAGTCTTTTCTATGTATCTGTCAAACAGGCGTTTCAGATGATCTACCTCTACCTATGGAGAGTAAGAGACAGAAATAACGAGATCAGGAAAAGGTTGTGCATATGGAAGAGAACAGTTATCATATAGCTATGAGTCACAAGGCAAACCAATGAACAACAAATGATGGCACCAATCGTTTATTGAACCTTCTGCCGCTTGTCAATCCAAGACTGAACATAGGGCTGCCATCCAAGGTCTGAGTAATCATTATACACCATTCCACAGCGGGACACTGTTGCTGGAGACGCCACTGCCAGATCCTCCACCTCAAACAACAGGGACACCTACAGCAACACACACAGAACAATGAAACCAGCTTTTCTGGTCAACTAATTACTTTTAACAGTTGTGTAGAAAATTACTATATATCCCCCAGCATCCTTTACTCTAATCTTTGCTACATTTGTATTGTATGTGCCACTACTAAGGAATATAATTTTTATACTCTCCCCATACTGGCAAAAACACTGACTCAAAACACACTGTTGAGGCAGTCAGTAAATCTTTCAGTAAAGTATGTCATGAATTCCCTTTTCAAAGGCATTTGCAAAGCTCTAAGTACATATGATTTATTCTTTTAGACATGGGACTATGTTTCCAAAGGGAAGAATTAGTGATTATGTCTAATCAATGCATTCAGGTAGGGCTAATTGTGCATGGATACCATATGTTCATGAAAGTGTAAGTAACACGAATTACTTTTTTACTGAATTGCTCCAGTATTGAAAAGTTTGGCTGGGGGAAAATGACTGGAGTCTTCCTTTGATATAAGGCCGTTAGACTTGTGGTTACTTTTTGACAAGTCAGAAATAGTGTGACATGCTTGATATGTAATTTCATACCTGTTCAGGCATGGAAATTCTCTCTCCATTAATAAGCGTGAGGACTTTATTGTCATCCATCACCGAGTTCATGCTTTCAATCCACAAAGTATCCACTGGACCGTCAAACACAATCCATTTCTCATCCGGCTTCTCATCTGAGCTCAGCAACGTGAGAGAGACAGGGGAGGCAGTTAGGACATAAAGCAAACATATTATGTGCATCATTACATAGTCTCTCTCTCTCTGTTTTTATCATTTACTATCACAAACATAGACGAATGGATTCATAAACATGCCTTGCTATCTTTAATTCTCTGTCTATTTTCCTGTCGCTTTTATTTTTTTTTCTCACAAACTTGTGGCCTTTTTGTGGAAAATGTTGTTAGTTTTCTAGCGTTCTTCCTTTCCCTTCATCTGACCATGTGTGTCTCATTTACCGACCCCACAACAACAACCACAACACAGAACAGTCTTTCTGTCTTATACACACAGAGACTTTCTCTCTCTCTCTCTCTCTCACACACACACACACACACACACACACACACACACACACACACACACACACACACNCTCTCTCTCTCTCTCTCTCTCTCTCACACACACACACACACACACACACACACACACACACACACACGCACACACACACACAGAGAGACTGACTGACTGGGTAAGCATGTAACATCAAACCTGTCACACACAGCTAAAGCAACTGTCATTTCTACTTTGGATGATCTCCCTTCTCCAAGCAGCGAGGAGGGGAAATAAACAAACAGAGATGAACAGCAACAGATGCTAAACATATGGAGGCACTGCAATGCCTGATTACACCACTCAAACATAAAATTCCTCCACACCAAGACCTACATGGTAACAAGACACAAACAAAACCCGGAAAGAAACTCAGGAAAACTGCTGCTGGGAAAAAAAGCATAATGACAACAAAATATGTAAATGGAGCAAACGATATAGATTGTACTCAAATAGGCAAACAAAAGTGTGTGATTGGCTGGGCTAATTGGCAGGCGTCAAAAACAAAGAACTGTTTCGGTTCCGCAGCTCGGCGTGGTAACCTGTGCACGACTGGCGCATGGCGGTGGAAAGAATGCCATCAGTCCACTCGCAGTAGGAGAGATCAAAGTGGCCGTAAAGCTCTTCCAGAGACACGGCCTTGGGACTGACCACAAACTCCTGTTGGAGAATGAACAGGTCTGCTTTATTGCTTACAGAAGACAAACAGAAAGAGAGAGAGAGAGAGAGAGAGAGAGAGAGAGAGAGGGAGAGAGAGAGCGACGGATACATAGTAAAGAGAAAGACACTGACTCATGAGGGACACCACGATGAAATGAAATGCAAGCCACAGGGGCCCACACAGAGTCAGACCGAGCAGCGAGAGAGGGATAGCGACACAGATAGAGAGGGAGAGAGAGAGAGAGCTACATCATGTCACTCATCAACAGTAGCTGGCTTGCTGCAACAGAGAGAGAGAGAGAGAGAGAGAGAGAGAGAGAGAGAGAGAGAGAGAGAGAGAAACAGGCAGCAGGGAAAGGGGATCTCTTTTGCACTGACAGTCCCATAGGAGCT
>CM074948.1:9502143-9513711 GCA_037577455.1 Pangasius macronema | reverse complement strand
ACCACGACACGATGTTGAGGTAGACAGGAGAGAGCACGGAAAACAAGAAAGCACACTTTCTCCTGGATCTCACACACGCACACACACACACACACTCATACAGAAACATCATTAAAGAGAAGACATCACCAACAGGTTGAAATGCATGCTTTTAAATCTGATTTATAATACACGATGCAGTTCTCACTCTATAATCATGCCTGAGTTGCAGTCAAAATGAATCACGTCACAAATTGAAAATAGCTCTAACCATCTTACACGAGTGACGCTTCGTGCACTTTACCCACTTTTTTCCCGGTGGCACCTTTTTACATTAATAGGTATTAACATCGGAGTGTTAACTGGATTAGAATTGCACACGTTCCTCAAAAAGGCATGCACAAGAAAACATATTATCACAACAATGTGTTGTAAGTGCTACCAATTACAGTGTGCTAGCATAAGAAGCTCTGCGGTTTTATCAAAACTCCACCATGTTAGCTGTACGTCTGCTGAGTGCTTTTGTTCTGTGTTAAGCATCCTGAAGAGCACCGCAATACCTGTGGAGAACGCCTTTGATGACTGTTGTTTTGGTGTCAGGGATGCAAGCCGATGGTGGGTTACAGCACTTGCTAACGGTGGCTCATTTTCATACTAATGAATGCCTTAGGATAGCCTCGCACAACAACCGCTTTAGAAGGAGCTCTGTGTCAGATCGGCGCTTCTTCTTTGGCATTAAATCGTCTCATGTTCGAGTTAATGAGATCGCAATATGACAAACTTATGTTGTGCTATTGTAGGAGTGAGCATTTGTCTGGAATAATGGTGGAGCTTTGAAATGCTTGCACTGTGTAATTGATATTTATATTCATGGAAAATTGGAGCTTGCAGTATTATTCACATATTTTTGGATTCCTTCATTTAACTCAAAAGCCATTAAGACATTTCAAGAGTAAACGTATAATGTGTGTTGTTGTTACATGTTATTTGATGTCGTGCAAGCGAGTAAATGCTTTCTTCATGCTTCGTGCACGCTTGTGCATTAAGAATTCTGTCTCCTTTGTCATTGTACAGTTGGTGTAAAGCACTAAATGAACTTTTTCAGAGTGAAGTGCATAAGCAAAGGCTCAGAATAAACCTGAATGATTGCAATCGTTATGTTAGTTATGTGTGTAATAGAGCCAGGAGTGAACTCTGAACAGTTCCAGCACTCACACGGACAAGGTTGAAGCCAGGTTCGCCTTTGCGATGCATGGTGCTCAGGGTGCTCTGTAACATCCTCCAGGTGACCGTTTTGCCACTTCCTGTCTTGCCTACAATCATGGAGGAGTGGCGTGAGTTCTTGGTTTCGTACATCTGAATGACTTTGGTCAGGGTGAAGGGAGTGACCTGCAGACCGCTTTGCCGAAGCTCTGCTTCTATAGTTTCTCTCAGCTAGGGAAATGGAATCACACATGAAAAACATACATAACCATACAGTACATAAAATAAGGCAGACAAATAAACCGTGACTTGTTTTTTTTTGGAATAGTTATAACGATTCTTAAGAGAGTAAGAGAACTGTGCAATATTATTGGTTTGAATCCCAAGTTGATCAGCAAGTACAAATGAACTGGCAAGGAGTACGTCTCAAACTTAATAACCATAAACAATCCCAGCACCCCCTAGAGTGACACACACACACACTCTTCAGAGCCAGATTACTACAAAGGCATTAAAGCACTCTTGCTCTAATTCAATCCATCTCTCATTTCTTTTTTTTTACCTCATTAACTGTGTACAGAAGCAGGAAAAGAGAAGAGATCAGAAGCATCTTAGCAGGAACACATTAGCATTAAAAGCCGAGGGTGGAGCTCTTTGCTCAACATGACACTGCAATGAAAAACTTCACAATGCAAAACGGACAGATGAGAGCAGACGGTGCAGGGGAAAGCCTGCTGTCAGTGTATGCATGTCTGAATGAATGCAAATTTGTGTATGTGTGTAAATGCGGATGTGGGTACATGCTGTTCTTCCACCTCCTCTCTCTCACACTTGATTGCCGCTGATACATGCAGCAGTTGCTGCCTGTCTAGACTTAAGATGTGTAGGCGATGAGACACATGCTGGGCAACACATCTGCATTGTGCTGCAGATCTGCTGTGTATAGGCACACTTAGACACTACCCTGGTACACAAAGGGAGACCTGAAGCATTTGATGGAGCCTTGTTGGCAGCTTGTGTGCATGATGTACAAAACAGAGTGAGGATGACTCAGATTTGAGTCATCTGAGAGATGTTTAATGATTCCTTAGTAATGTAGCTAAGTCAAAATGATTTGCGTGACTACAGTTTGATGCACTTGGGAACCTGAATGCAAACAGGGTAATCTGAATCAGCTTCTGTGCGTCATTCGGCGTGATGCTGCAATGTTCCCCTGCAACGTTTGAGAGCATACAGTATGCAGCATAGAGTACAGAGTACAGTCCCTCTGCTGTATGCCTAATAAGAGCCTGGTGCATGGGGGCAGTAAACTGACCCAGGCTGGACACAGAGGTGAGGACTCAAGTTGAGATTTTTGTGACGTAATCATAAATACAAGTGACTTTACTTCATCACTCTCTCGAGACATGAACTGCTTTCCAGATAAATACAAACAATGTTTATGATTATAAGATGTTTTAAATTGGAAAACCTATTTCTGAGAGAGAAACATGATCCTAGTAACGTAACAGACATCTTAACCAATACAAGACTAATCCAAAGCAGATAAAAAAAAAGGGGTTGATTTATTTTGTCATTTTTTTTAAATTGAGAGATGACATACCTTTGCATCCCTCTGAAATTCATACCTTGCCATAGTCGATGGTGGGAGTCTCTACAGCAGGAAACAGGTCTTGGATTATCCCATTAAACAGTGGGAGGTCAATCGAGGTTAGCTTAGCAATGTTCATGTCCTTCATAGACATGAGCAGCACCTGGGGTTAAAGCAGAGGAAAAGTTTACTAAACTCCTCAAACACCCATTTCTCAAACCTAATCTTTAGTCATAACCTTAACTATTAAACAAAACTGCTCCTATATCACTACATGACGTAATGTGTGTTAACACGGTTATGTTCTGTCTGCCTCTCTCTTTGCTTTACTATCGACATAAGGAATAGAGAGCAGAGTTTTACTCTTAAATTCCTATCAGCAGTGACACATTATAAAACAGTATAAACACACACATGCAAACAGAGTACTTCTGGTAAAGTATGAATAAGTCACTACAAGCCTGGATGTGTGTTTTTTGTATAATATGACAAAAGTGTGTTTGAGGTGATTGTGTGCAGTACTATCTGTGTGTGAATATGTGACTGTTTTTGTGTATGCATGTACAACCTCCTCATCTGCAACGTCGGGACAGGCTCTGCGCTTCTTTCCAGCGTAGCGGAGCAGAGAGGTTAGCGCACGCAGGCCAAAATCATAGTGATCCTGCTTAGACAGCTGCTGCACTGCCAGACTGTAAAGTGTGAAAACTTTCTTAGCTAACACCTGAGACACACAGAGGGATAAGGTAAGAAAACGGTGTGAGACTGTGTAGCTGAAGTGGAAATAAATTGAGATGCAGAAAAAGAGAACATTCAGTATGTCTAAAACGACGCGTGTTATTTTCATTAACTGTGAATGGAAATCAATAAAAGTCGCAGTGAGACACTGAGAAACAGAAACAGAGTGGAATATCACTGTCAAATTAGCACAAGATCTCAAAATGTGAGAAGGGGAAAAAAGGCAGTAAATAAATTTAGACAAAATGGAGGGAAAAAAGACCGAAAGCATGGTTTTGTGTTCATATATGGAAATGGGGTGTGTGTCACTGAGTCTTTAGACGTGTCAGTGACAGGAAGCACGCCTTGCTGTCTGTACTGTTTCATCATTCAGTGTCTTTACAGGCTATGCTTCAATCACTAAGAAATAACTGCAAACATCTGTAAATGGTTTGAAATGAGCCTCCAAGGCAGCAATACATCATGATGTTGCCAAGATACCTACATAATACTTTCTAGCCCCCAAAGGGCCCATTAGGCTAGATGCAATGAAGTAATTACATGACTGCGGAAGATAACAGAGTGAATATTCTGTGACTAGCTATTGTCATCGGAAATAAATCTTATTCAAAACAATTACAGATACCCTGCATTTGTACATGGCATCCCTGTTCCCCATGGAATGCGTCTGCCATTTTTGTCAGCTTCCAACAAGCTAAGAAACAGGTTAGTTGGCACATAGCAGTGTATAAGGAACATGTACGCTGCCATTAGATATTGGCAGGTGGGGGGAACTCACTGGGTAGCAATATTTAAAAACAATCAATTTGGACATGACTGGAGGTCTTCCTGCTTCAGGACACTATGCAAGTATGCAGCACATGTTACATTTCAGAGAAAAAAATATTTATAAAAGAGAGCAAAGTGCAGGAGTCCTTAAATCAATAAATTATATAAAAGGAAGTCATGGGCATTCATATATACTGACATTTTTCAGATGTTGTAAGCCAGCTAGCTAACATAAACTAACCCAACAGGATTTAAGTTATATCCCTAAATTTGAATAATCCTCCCTGTTAACTTGATCAGACATCACGTGCAAGTGTAAAACTACTCGAGAACTGGATATCTACATAGAAATGTTTAAATTCATATTTGGACTCACAGAAATGCCCATCTGTCCCACTTATATATACCGCCGCCAATCTGCAGTCTGGACAGCCCCTCGGCAGCGAGGCAGAGTTATGCACACTGAGGTAAATGGACCACGTTATCTTGAGGTTATTACCTTAGCCACCAGACACACTATCTACGGCAGTGACACAAACACACCTAGACCCAGAGACACACAAACAGCACAGGGCGATGTACATTTGACTGTTTTTCTGCTAGAGACATAATTCAATGTACTGCATGTTTATATTTGGGATGTGTGTTAGCTTTGGTTATCATGATGAACTCATTTTCCTCAACACTCATCAACCGGTAGGCAGAATCTCTCATCCCTCCAACATACACGTAAAAACACACACACACACACACACACACACACACACACACACACACACACACACACACACACAGGTAGCGCAAGCTCATGGCTCTCTGGAGACACACACTCCACTATCTGTCATGGCTCATAACACCAGACTTCCACACTTCAGTGCAACAGGGCAAAGAAACAGCTCCCTCTCGTCTTCCTCTTCTCCAGAGTTTCGTTTGCTCCATCTTTCTCTACCTCTTCCTCATCCTCTGCATCTCAATATCTATCATTCTCGCTCTCTGTCTCTTAGGTGCTATCGTCAGTGTAACTCCCACTCCATCTGACATGACACAACATTGATATGTCCATTTCCTCCCATTTGCAGAGGTAATAGTCCTCTCAATAGCACATAATGATACAGGGATTATTGATTGTGTAAGGAGACTGGGAACAGGGGAAAGAGTGAGAGTAGGCTTGTGTGTTGGGCAAATAAAGTCTCACAATGACATGTGGGGATCTGTGGAAGACATGATGCTCGACCCTGTGCTGCTGCTCTTAATCTCAGGTATATTATATGTTATTCTAAGTCCAATCTCCAGAGCCCCTCTCCCTCTCTCTGCCAGCTAACTGGGCTTGTATGCAGCCCCAACAAATAAGGCTTTTCCATTAGGACCATGTTTGCTGGAGCAGGTGGGAGCTCTGAGTGGATTTTCTGGGGGGGATTTTATGCCTACCAGGCCATGAGTGTGTGTGTTTTGGGAGCTGGCGTTACACGCATTGTGCTGTTGAGCTTTGTCAGTCAGGCGTTTTGCACATACACCCACCTATACACACAGACACAATCACTCTCCCAGACATACACACAGAGCATGCATGCTGTGTGCCAGCAGTAAACCAACAGTGGACTCTGTCTCCTGGTGTGTGTCTGTGAATGTGTGTGTGACTAGACTCATCTGTGTTTGCCTATCTGATTCAATCCCCTCCAGCTCCAAAGCCGAATTTAATACCAAACACTAACCTTCTGTCCAGCTCCCTCTCTGATAATGATCTAATTCTATTCATGATCTTTAGGCCTCTCTTATTGGATAATAGCACAGGAGTCCTATAAAAAGTGGATTCGGTAAACAGCCCTGATAAGTATTGCAGGATACATTTTTACTCTCTCAAGGTTATTCATCCAATCAGCATGCCTTATTCACATTTTCTCCAAAGTTATCTGGTATACCCTACTGATCCAGGCAAAATGCATATTATGGTTAGACATAGACTCATACATTACAACATAATAATGTTTTGTATCGGTCATTATACTTATTATTCATGTAGTGAGGAAAGGAAGCTTTCATTTGAGATTATTTGTATATGTATATTTTGTACCCATACTGTATTTTTAAACTTTTAGCAAAAAAGGCAGGAACAACCTGTAAATACCTTTTCATGTTTTTTTCTAGTATCTACTCTCTCATATCTACTTTGATTTTGCAGCCTCACAAACCGTATTTTGGTGTGAAAATGGACTGTCACAATTTTGTAAACAGCCGAAGAGGCTTTTAGCACCTATAATAAGATCAAAGGGGTGGTCACTACTGCTTTATTATTACTGCAATCAACCACCTATTCTAATTTATTAAGGCTGATAGTAATTGCTACCTTTGTGAAGGCCTGTGCCAACCTGCTGTTATTTTTAGCACAAACCTGGCTGGAACAATCAATGTCTACAGAGACATTTTTCAAACGAGATTTTTTTTTTTAACCAGTAAAAAAGCTTTGTGAACATATCACTTGCCAAATCACCAAAACATTTACTGGCAGAAAACAAAAATATTTTCAGTAGTATGCAGTTGTATGTATTCAGACTGATAGACACAACCCATATTCAGTTAATCCCAGCAGGTGAATGCACAGAATGCGCAAACACCTTAAACGTTAATGTGCTTTTCTGATTCTAAAACCTTAATAACAAACCTTGTGGCAAAACCCCTGGCTTAGAAGTTGACTGAGGGTTAAGGTTAAGGTTAGGTTTAGGCTTTAAATTGATTCCACTAACGGTTAGGTCAATACTTGATCATCCGAGTAATATGTCTGTGTGTGCTGAAAGCGTTTAAGTGACAGCACCTTGCAGTTGTTGAAGCCTTCTCCAAACAAAGTGATCTCAGCAATCAGGGTTGAATCAGGCACCACCATAGAGATTGGCCTGAACATGGACTTCAGATTATCAGGCAATTCAGTACGACCAGCATAACCTAGAGGAGACCCAGACACACACACACACACACACACACACACACACACACACACACAATTACAGATATATTTCAATGTGCCACACCCTAATACTCAATTACAGAATACACATACCTGCTTAAATATGCAGTAAGAAACAATAAACAATCTGACTGAGCAGTATGTACCAGGATTCATAGTGATGAAAATGCCACAGGACCAGACCAAGCGGATCTCCTTGCCCTCGAAGATGAAGTTGGTGGCTCCTGCAGACAGTGCTGAGAGGATGGACAGGATCTGCTGTGCCACTACTGACAGCACTTCAATGTTAATGCGGTTAAACTCATCAAAACAACCCCATGCCCCTGTCTGGAAACACACACACTCATATTTATTACATAATCTGTAAAATTCATCATGGTATGTGTCATGATAATTCCTTATACACTATCCATTATGTTATGTTACATTTATAAACCACTTATATAGTATTTATTGCATATTAATAACATTAACCTGAGCAAGACCCGAATACATGCGCCCCATGGATTTGAAGTCCAGACCGTCGGAACAGTTGACCACAATGACATACATGCCCAGAGATTTGCCCAGGTCTTTCACTGTCTCGGTCTTGCCTGTGCCTGCAGGACCTTTGGGAGAGCCACCACGGTGCAGATGTAAGGCTGTGGTCAGCGTCATGTAGCACCTATAGAAGATATCACTTTTACTTCCTCTGCTTTCAAGCTTTGCCAAGAGCACTTACAGACAAACTGGTACACCAAGAACTAATAACTGTAATTTTAGATAATCTGCGGTGTTTTGTCATGCTGTTCCCTTAACTTAGCAACCAGATGTTTGGTTGTACAATTGACAGTAGCTTTGGCCACCCTAGTGTCACATATATACAATATACAATGTTTAATATATACAATACACAAAGAACAATTAACACAGTATAACAGCATGAACATATATATATATATATACTTTTAATGACCAGAAATGAAAAATAGACTTGTGTTATCAAGTTTTAGCTGAACACTAATCTATACACTAAACATAATCAACTGTGCACAAAAGTGGTTTTGGTTTGAGAGAATTCCATACATACAGAGACATCATCACACACAGGTGCCTTAAGATAGAGACTAACTGACACAAACACACACACACGCACACTTAGAAAAATTACAAAAGGACACTCAAGACTTAAGTATATATATATATATACACACACACACACACACACACACACACACACACACACACACACACACAACCCAAAGGCTGACACGGTATGCCCATTCTCTATGTCCTTGAGTGGGTTTAGGATGCCATGTGCTCATCAACATAAGCCAGGATTAGATGTTTCCTTTCATTTTATGAAAGATCGTTTTGCAGCTGCGCTTTTCAGTCCTATTTTACTGTTTCTAAAAGATGCAATAAAAATCAGCTATTGACTCTTGACTCGCACTTCCCATGTGGAATCCATGAATAATTGATAGTAGGAGAGAATCTTCACACCCCCACTGTAATGCTTGTACACCAAATCCCAGAAACCTTTTTTTGCCAGGTCGTCGTTGTAAATGAGAATGAGAATTATTATTATTAAACCAAGAACAAAACATGTCTCTCTCTCTCCTTTTTCCCCTTTTTTCATCTTTCTCTTAGATCAAATCAAATTTGAAAGGTGTCAAAAATGATTGTATTAGGATTTGAATATTGCCAAAAACGTGGTAAATAATTCTCTCTCTCTCTCTCTCTCTCTCTCTCTCTCTCTCAGATAAGAAGGTTCATTATCACCCTGATCCAGATTTGCTCTGCTGCCATTGTCAGCTTTCCATTGAGTCTCACTCAGCTCATAATATTACTGTTAACATCTGGCAATGTTAGCTCATGCTGACCCTGAAGATGAGTTGTAATAAGATGTAATGTTTCTGCCTTGATCTATGCCTGAAATGCTAATGATTATTATGAAAAGCGGATGCTACAATAACAATTCCACAGAACTGTTGATATGATCTGTTGATATGAGCAGTGTCGTTAACTACAGTACAAGTAATATCTGTAATGAAATGCAAGACTATTATATTTTGACAAATAATAATCTACTGATAGTTTATAAGGCAGCTATTCCTTGCACCTATATTATTTTATGAGGTACACCTACCTGCCAGTACACTGTACATCAGTGGAAATACACTACCATAGGCTTACCATCGCTAGTGGCATGTTAGTGTTATAATGTTGCATTGCTTTGACTCTATCATGTGCAGTAAGAACTGAGTGCAGGTCTTACAAATATAGCTCTTTCCATGCACCATTTGTGTTAACTGCCCTCTATCCCTTCATCAGTCATTAGTGACTAACCACATTAATTCTGTACAGTTTCTGGATATTCTGGGCTGGTAGACCACAGTATTTTCAACACAGCTGCAACACTGGGGTGTTTAACAACATTACCGACAAAGCTGCACCGGATACACTCATACCAGCCCCATACACACTACCTCATGTCAGTGGTATTGCTGTGCTGAGAGTGATCCACCTCCCAAATAGACAGCAGTAGTCCCCTGATAGAGAGGGTAAAGGTGGGATGACATACTGTGTACAGTAACTGATGGGCTAAAGTCAGCTAACTGTAACTGTGTAGGTGTGTATGATAAGCTGGCCAGTGAATGTAGCAATAAAGCAGTTAGTGTATGACTCAGAGTGTGTTAAAGCCATCATGGCTTTAACAAATGGATGCAAATATTGAACTTCTAATTCAAGAAATGTGAGTATAGGGACTTAGTGTCCTCAGGAAGATGAGTATGACATATAATAATACATTTTGCTTATAATGACCACAGGCTGTTGTGTGGGTGAGTACAACAATGGTTCTGTACAAGATCAAAATTGCATAAAAACACTTCAGGAAATCTCCCACAGCAGGGGCAGCAATGCACCAAGGCAGCTTAACACAAGAACAGGAAGACCGTTTGGCTCCAGGGAATCCAATAATGCTTCAGCTCACAGGCCAGCCACTGTTACCTTTTATAGGTGAAAACAGACATGTTGCCATGGTTACAGTACCTGTCAGTGAGAGGGGTGATGACTAAGCGGCCTGAGTTGCCCAGGTACTCATAACCGTACTGGAAGTGTGTATTGGTCTGTTTGATGATGCAGTCATCCACATCCTGCAGACACACACACGCACAAACACACACACACACATTTATACAGCACTTTTAATTTTTATCATAGAAATATTAAAAGACAAAAAGTATTCAGCATATGAATCAAATAAACTACAATCAGTAAGACAAATCTCTGAATCTATTAGTAAGATACAAATCATACTAGGGTTCAATCACGAAATATGATAATAAACCAATAGGAAAATATTAATAAAATAATAGTTACTAACAGGCTGAACATTTTATAATATTCGATGGGGCCCTGGCTAGTCTGTAGATTATGGGCAATCTCCATCCTCCTTTCTCATTCACTTTTTCTCCTCATTCTCTCATTGACCCCCACTCTCACCTTATCCCAGTAGAGGCGGAGCTGACAAAGCCAGTCGAAAGCATTCACATCACAGCAGCCCGCCTTGGCCAATTTATCAATGACATCACGGGCATGAACTTCTACTGTAACCAAGGCCACAATCTTGAGGCGCATGATTTTAGAGAGGTTTCCTCTTATGGCCTCAGAGTAGCGGTGCAGCATGGACACCTGCCATAGACACATGACAAAACGTGATCTGCTCTGTAACACTGCACTGTGTGACACACAAGTTGGGGCGCAATATTCATGACTATATCATGAGCAGTTAGATCTGCTGTTATTTTTCCCTTTGTTCTGATATCCATTACATGAGTGACCTTGGGTCTGAAACTAGTTAGGTCTACAAACAAAGGTGAAGACACCAGTCAATCATTATGCTTGTGCCACAGGAAATCAATCAGAGTGTTTGCAGGACGACCCCTGTGGGAGTCACTTATCTCACCTGTTTCTTCTTCATGGATTTTAGTGCTGATTTGTCTGCCCTCTCTTTGCCTGCAATCAGAGATTTGGTGACATCTGTTGTCCATTGTATCTGGCTAGCTGTTATCAGCATCTACATGAAAGGAGTACATTTTACCACATGTACAAGCGCACACACCTGTAGACAGACATGCGTGATTGAGGTCACTCACCTGCCCAGGCCAATCTTTAACCCACTTGTCTCTTTTTCCAATCATCTTTTTGAGAGCCATGCAGCAGTTCTTCAAAGAATCCTTCAGAGTCCAGCGCATGGTCCTCTCAATATCGCACAACCATGCCTACACACAGACACACACATACACACATACAGTCAGGTCCATAAGTACTTGGACATTGACACAATTTT
>CM074948.1:9459554-9494317 GCA_037577455.1 Pangasius macronema | reverse complement strand
ATGGATTCTGAAGCATACAGAGCTATACTTTCTGCTCAGATTGAGTCAAATGCAAAACTGACAGGACAGCACTTCACAATACGGATGGATAATGACCCACAAAAGCAATCCATGAGCTTGGAAATGGAATGTTCTTAAATGGCCAAACCAGTCACCTGATCTCAACCCAACTGAGCGTACTTTTCACATACTGAAGACAAGACTGAAGGCAGAAAGACCCACAAGCAAGCAGCAATTCAAGGTGGCTGCAGTAAAGGCAAAGCATCTCAAGGGAGGAAACTCAGCATTTGGTAATGCCCTTGAGTTCCAGCTTTCAGGCAGTCATTGACTGCAAAGGATTTGCCTCCAAGTATTAAAAATAATCATAATATTTATGATTATGCTGGTTTGTCCAATTACTTTTGACTCGGTAAAAATGGAGGAAATATGTAAGCCGTTTAATGGCTGTAATTCCTAAACGGTTAATGCAATGTTTTTGTTAAACCCCTTGAATTACACACACACTAACAAGAAAAACAGCCAAAACAGGATATGCAGCCAAAATTATTTGGACACCTGACAATCACACCCATATGTGGATCTTCCTCAAACTGCTGGCACTAAGTTGAAAGCACACAATTGTATCGAATGTCTCTGTATGCTGTAGAATTACAATTTCCCTTCACTGGAACAAGGGCCTAGTCTAAACCTGTTCCATAAAAACATGGTTTGCCAAGGTTGGAGTGGAAGAACTCAAATGTCCTGCACAGAGCTCTGGCCTTAAACCCACTGAACACTTTTGAAATAAACTGGATTGCTGACTGTGCGCCAGGCCTTTTTGTTCAACATCAGTGGCTGACCTCATTAATGCTCTTAAGTACAAATGAGTACAAATCCCCACAGCCATGCTCCAAAATGTAGTGGAAAGCCTTCCCAGAAGAGTGGAGGTTACTATAACACCAAAGAGGACTAACTCTATAATGGGATGTTTGACAAGCACATATGGGTGTAATTTGGTCAAGTGTCCACATAACTTTGGCCAAATAGTGTACTACTTATGTCCTTGACTTAAATCCAACTTGTTCAAGATTTATTACTTGCTTATTTACATCTTGACATTTAATTGGTACTTGAGGTAATGAGATTTTGTTTGATTTGAACATGTATTCCTTAACAAGCGTAAATCATTTATGCAGATCTGATTCTTCAACATGAAATAATGTTACTCAATTTACTATAGTATAGAATTGACCTAAACCTAAGAGTAACTGACTCGACTGAAGTGAGCACATGGAAAAGGTCTTTTGTAAATCAGCAGCACTCATACTGGACTTGTCAGAGTGGCGCCAAAAATATAGCAATTTTTGGATGGTCCTGGTGTTATATGATTTGGATGGAATGTACGGGTAACATGAGCTAGATAAATGGTTTATTTTTTGCAACTGTGAACAACAAGCTGAGACTAAGCAAATAGTGAGGCAAAAGTCCAATGCTTCATGTTTTTCAGAAAAAAGATTCCACACTCCACCCTGTTTGTTTTCTGTTGGCTCAGGCTTCTGTGGTTGTGGTTTGCAAATCCTGCTGCTTCCCCCGTTTAATCTCTTTTCTCATTTCAGTCAGACTGCTGCTAAAGTGTGCATTTGACATGGTATTGTTCAGAACTCACCTCTACTGGCCCCTCTAGAAGAACAGGATGAGTAAACTCCACAAACTCCCCATCAGCAGAGAACATCCCAGCAGCCTCGGACTTCATACCGCCGATTCCCATCTACACACATACAGATTAGTCACTGTGTGCATTATTGCTGTATTAGAAAGCACAGTTTGAAACGGACAAGGAATTTTGTGACCAAGACTCGTTTAAACATACGATATGCTTATTATTAGTATTATTCAGAGTATTTTCTCCACACTTAAGAGGGAGATCATAAGGGTAAGACTCCAGCGCTACAATCTCTTTACTTGTCTAGGAGTTTATTGTGTTTGGGTGTACCTTGTTGATGCGCAGGCTTTTGATATTGTCGAAGCATTTTTTGAGGTGAGGCTGCACTGCTTCTGGGTTGCGCGACTGGCCCAGTATCTCCAGCAGATCATCGTTGGACAGGAAGTAGAAGCGTGGAAAGATCTGTCTCTTGGTCTCCAGATACATATCTAAAGACTTCTGGATTTCTTCCAGCTTACTGTTCATCTCAGATAGCTTCTCAGGCAAACCTGGCACAGAGAGGGTACAATTAACGATGTGTCCTTCTTCCCTTTTATCAAACTCTACTGAGTTATATTATAGTGTTTTTAAAATTAATTTTAAAATTAAAGCACTAATTCTTGTAGTTTCAGTTTTGGTGTTGGCAGTTTTACTTCTGGTGTTCTTGTGAAGCAATTTTTGTGTGTGATCTCTAGAGAGGAATACATAAATACACACTACATTTATGGCATTTGGCAGACGCTCTTATCCAGAGCGACTTACATTTTATCTTATTTATACAACCGAGCAGTTGAGGGTTAAGAGCCTTGCTCAAGGGCCCAGCAGAGGCAGCTTGGCAGTGCTGGGGATCGAACTCATGACCTTCCGATCAGTAGCCCAACGTCCTAACCACTGAGCTACCACNCACATGTTCTAAGTGTCATCATTTGTCTTCAAGTAAAAAGTGGATAGTCTATCTGACAGAATGTAAATAAGTGGATTCGCTAGATATTTAAGTAAAGTAAATACTGAATAAATAGTCTAACATTTTCATGCTGACCTTAACTGAATGGCTTACAAGACCAGAGTGAATAGAATCCTGAAAAAGTTAAGATTTTATTCACATGGCCCATCTCCTTCAAGTTACATCAGTATCTCCCCACGTGGCATGGCTCCACCCTTCACACTCTTACCTGGGTGCTGTGTTGGAGAGTCTCGTAAGAACAGGAACAAATCAGCAAGGTACTACCAGAAGGTCGACCTCAACTAAAGTAGTTTGAGTCGAGATTCACGTGGCAGTTGCTTACGAATGTCCTCTCCCAAAAAGATGTTCTGAAACATGTTGGAAATAAATGGTGAAAGGAATCACAGGTGTGTATACAACGACACACACACACAGGATATCTGTTCTGACAGCCACTATGCTCTGCCCATCAATGCTAAAAGAACAGCTGGTTCTGAAGTCTCACGCTACGTTGCATGTTTGTGCAATCATGTAAGAGTGTGTATTTTTGTTTCTGTATCAGGCCGGAGGTATTGGTGTCATGGCTAATGTATCAGTACAAACCTGCTATTCTACCTCTACAGAAATGGGGCTAATTTAATGAAGCAAGTGAGCGAGAGCGAGTGAGTTCTGTACAAGTGTGAGCTCATGCTCATTCAGTGAGGTATTGCAGATGTGCATATGTGTTTGTGAATGCTTGGTTAACCACTTGATCTCGTTTACAATAAACAATATGCTGGAGAGTTTGAGAACATACTGAAATTACACAAGGTTTTTGGGCAGTTCCTTTCTGGAAAACAAGACCTATAATCTTTGTGTATGTATGTTCATACTGGAAAATGATGTAAGCTATTTATAGCTATAACCAAGGAAAAGGTTTACCAAGGTGATGCATTAATGTTTTTGTGAGTGAAATCATGCATACAGATCCATCAATTGTAATTTTAATGAAGTCTTTAGGAACTTTATTGTTGCCTTTGACCGCTCTCTGTTTCCTTAGTTGTTACAGACATGTAAAATCCCTTTGTCATCCATCAATACAAACCCCCCGCCCAATTTGATCACCTGGCCTCCCCACCATACGACAGCTAGAGGACGAAGGCTAACTGCTGCTCATGCTGCGTCACAGGACAGCGTAGCACACTCAGAGGAAAATGCTATCTGTCCTCTTCTTCATGCATGAGCTCACAGATGCCCATGATTGGATAGTCACATGTATATAAAACATTCCTAAGCAGTTAAAAGACTATTAAAACATTGACAGGAAGTGAGGAGAGAGGAGGATGGTGAGAGATGCATGCACACTACTGTCATGTTTGGCAAAAAAAAAAAAAGAGATTAAATTCAAAGAAAAGCTGTAAAACCCACTGTAAAATATGGTGGTGGGTCATTTATGGGTGTGTTTTTGTGTGTCTACCTCCAGGTACATCCACTGTCTCTGGACAGTAAGTATCATCTCTATGACCTCCAGGATGAGAGACAGGCAGCGCTCCCAGTGGTCCACCTCTTTCTCAAAAGCCCTGACAAAGCGTGAGGCTTTCATTGTGGACAAAGTCACCTGGTTATCCTCTAGGGCTTGGAATAGGAGGAGACATGGAGATTTGTGTGTGTGTGTGTGTGTGTGTGTGTGTGTGTGTGTGTGTGTGTGTGTGTGTGTGTGTAACTGTTATCTTAAGGACTTCCCTTTAGCATGATTACTGTGGATAGTTAATGCTATGTCTAAAATTAAATCTAATCTAACTTCAGTAACTAGGAGAAAATCTTTTTTTTTCAAGTTTTTCAAGGAAAATCTGTAAAACTACAGTATTTTTGTGAGGGTTGTGTGATTGTGAGAACATTTGTTCCTTTTTTATTCTCATAAAGGATTAAATATGTATACACACACACAGAAGGACACTAAGCATTACCTCCAGATACTCAAAGTATAAAAAAAAAAGAACATCAATGACCAAGGAAAAAAAAATTGGTTCAAGTTTTTTAAAAGTGGCCATCACTGATAGAAACCTTCATGCTGACAATAACATCTGTTTCTCTGCACTGTTCCAATCTCAGAAACCTCCATTTCTATCTGAACCCACCATTTTCTCTCCGCTGAGGCAGGGGAGCAGCGGGAAAGATGCAGCAAACAAAAGAAAGGACAAAGTGAACAGCATTGGCCCTCGACCCCCTCCTAAGTGTACTGCGTTACCATGGCAGCAGCCTCACGCCGCTGCAACCGTCTCCATGCCAACAGTAGACCCAGCTTTAGTGCACAGATGAGACAGTCCTTGCCCATGACATAGATATACAAACGCGCACACACACACACACAGACACATTACCTTTCATTTACATTCAGATATGTGTATCATCATAAAGTGATCTGATTAGGTGACATTATTCTGTTCTCACAAATGTCCCTTTATAACACACGGTCCATAGAAGCCGCAGGTGTGTGTGTGTGTGTGTGTGTGTGTGTGTGTGTGGAGGGGGGAGAGAGGAGACCTCACTTTCATAATGCTCTCTGCTTCCCTGTACTCATCTCAATGTCCACGTCCTTCTACTATAACTGAAGCCCCTCTATGAAATGGTTGGATTGATGCCCGCATATAAACACACGCACATGCACGCACACACACACACACACACACACACACACACACACACACACACACACACCAGTGATGGCAATAACAGTTTGGGTTGTGAAGGACAAAACAAGAGACTGAGGCTGCCTTGAGAGTAAGTAAATTACTTAACACCACTTTTCTTTACATCATCACATTCACACCTGCACACAAAATGTGTGTGTGTGTGTGTGTGTGTGTGTGTGTGTGTGTGTGTGTGTGTGTGTGTGTGTGTGAAACGGGGAGACACGGGAGGAGAAGGGAACGTAAGGGGAGCAAGATGAAGGCAGAGCAGGTTGTCATGGTAGTCAGGGTGCACCAATCATGTTCAGGCATCACAGGAAAAGAAAGGGGTGTGTGTGAGGGGGCTAAGAGGGGGAAAATAAAGCAGAGAAAATACATGCTTAGAAATAGAACAAGATACAAATAACATGCAACATATTTTTGTAGAACACTGTCATGAATTCGTCAGTCAAAAATATTTATGAGCTCATTCCTTCATCTTCGGTAACCATTTTATCCTGGTCAGTGAACACTGTGAGGCAGGAATACACCCTGGATGGGACACCAGTGCATCGCAGCACACACTGCACACACACGTTCACACCTTGCTTAGCCAGTCCATCTACTGGTATGTGTTTGGGAGGTGGGAGAAAACCAGAGAACCTGGATGAAACCCATACAGACGTGGGGAGAGCATCTGAAACTTCACACAGAGGGTAACCTGAGCTCAAGATCGACCCAGCGACCATGTAGCACTGAGACAGTAACACACAGTCAATGTGTCCTAACATAACTCACAGAATAAACTTTTGCCTCATGACAAACTGATCCCACAAAACGAGCCTCTATCGCATTCATTGGCGATTAACGAGGTTACAACCTTTCAACCTACTTGGATGTATTCTTGTCAAAAAATAAGACTTTCTTTCATGTCAATCTTATCCCATGACCTTTTGAGTTTAATGGCTGTAGATTTTTAATTTATATATAGTCTTTATACTTCCATGATAAACAAATTTAGTGTAAATAGGTTTTATTCTTTTCTCTTTACAGGGAAATGTGTTGAAATTATTGTCTGTGGCAATCGCGCAGGCACTATAGATGGATTAGAGACTAGGTCACTTATTATAAAGAAATTAATGAATTAAATTAACGAATGGATTTTTCCAGTTTATGTAAAAGAAGGGTGTTGTCATTCCCTTTTTAAATTTACAAATCGCAACAGCATATTTATTTTAGTCCATATAAACAGAGAAACTTCTGCTTTGGCTTTTGTTCACAAATCTTGTTAAAAAAAAAAAAAAAAAAAAAAACTACACCAGACTAATAGCACAGGAAATGCGTTTAACCTTCATTTGCACTGAACTGAAGTAGCTGCATTCATTCTCTTTCCTAAATAGACACACTCAATTACCTCCTACACTCTTGTATGGTGAGCAATGCCGGGAAGAGAGGCAATGTGGTATGGATAAGTGCTTCAGTTTTTTCAGACACACACAGAGACAGAAAACCAGAGAAAAAGAGAGAGAAAGGTAGATCACACACACACACACACACACACACACACACACACACACACACACACAGTCACACTCATTACACTTGTCTCCAGAAGGCCAGATCTGACTGTGCGTGTGCACACTCATGAGTGTGATAATGCTTATTGCCTGAGTGATTGTGTGTGACTCGATGTCTAAAGCAGGTTTGTGGAATGCAGTGTGCGAGTGTGTGTTTGCTGATTGGAACTTGTCTCGGAGGAACAGCAAGTGAGAGTAGAAAGAGGAGACAGAGGTAGAGAGAGAGCTCAAGGTAAAGCAGGAACTCCAGCCATATCCCATACACCACGTACTGATTTGTACACATTAACCACTCTTATTTCTAGTGTTTCACACACACACACACACACACACAAAACACACACACATCACATAGATATGCTTTTAGATTCAAGTATGGGCTCATGCAGAGGCAACATATTTTAAAAAACAAAAATAATCACTCACATGCTGGGCAAGAATAAATGAATAGCAGGAGAGAACAGGTGGACCAAGGTGTATGGAGAGAACGGATAGAAATAGCTATATTCAAGATTCAAGATTTTTAATTTGCCACATACACAATTATTTATCTCCTACACAATTATATTTTCCATTTCAATGCTGGTATATAACCTGCATTGAAGTGGAAAAAACTATGTCACTTTGGGATGCACAACTTTGCCAATACGTGTGTTCTTCCAAATGAAGTCATTTCAGTTCATAGCTATTTTAGGCAGTGGCAGCTAAGTGGATAAAACTCTAGCGATCACAAGTGTTACAACAAGGCCCCTAAACTGCTTAAAGTAAAAATAAATGTAAATGTAGCAGGTGTTCTTTCCATTAAGACTACAATCCATAACCTGTTTGCGTGAATGGGATGTGTGTGTGTATTTGGGAAGGGAGTGTTAGCAGCTGGAAAATCAAGATCTTTTCCATTCCCCACCGTCGGATGGCAAGTTTATCTGCAGGGCAGTGTCTCTAATAAACCCCTGCACCCCCCCTCCCTCTCTCTCTCTCTCTCTCTCTCTCTCTCTCTCACACACACACACACACACACACTCTTCCTCATCAGTGAGCTTGGGTCGGGATGCTAACTAAATTAGGCCGCAAGTCTAATTCTAATCTGCAGCAGATGGCCAGACCAGAAGCAACAGCAAACTAGCAACATGAAGTCAGCTCTCAAACACACACAGGACTCACAGGACACACAGAGAGCACGCGCACACACACACACACACACACACACACACACACACACACACACACACACACACACACACAGGACACTAGGTGGCAGTGTTGTGCCTTGCAATGGCACTAGTCTGGACTCACTAAGGACATAATAAAGACACAAATCAACTTCGATAATTCAGAGAGAGCTGCTCAACCTGGGTTGAGTTATAATTTGAGGTCTCACGTTGAATTTGGAGAATAAAAACAGTAAGCACAGATTCATGTGGGGAGACAAGCACACGTACACACGCGCACACACACACACACACACACAGGCCCCTCTAATGTGATAACTGCAGAGCACAGGAAGAACGCACAGCGTTTCTCAGTGCACAGGAAGAACGCATAACATCTCTCAGTGACTATCATCAGGAGGCTAGATCAGAAGTGTGTTTCCAGTGTGTGCATTTGTTTGTACTAGAAGTAATGACGCTATAACATAATGTGAGTTGTACTGTTGATGTTTTACTAGACGTCAAAAACAACACTTTAGAGTTTGGATATTTAAAATAAAAGTTTTGGAGTGTTTTTAGTTGATGGGAATATTGGAAGAAAGATATTGTGTTACATTTACAGGTAAAGTTAACAATGTGTTACTTCCTTGATCATAAAAAATAATGGCAACCCCACACTCCAAGGTACTAATTTTGCGACCAGTTAAATGCAACCCAATCCCATATAAATTCCACTAGCTATCAATAGACTGCTTTCAAACAACAGCAGCAAGCAGTAAATCATTTTTTGTTGTGTCTGCATTCCTACACATGGTTTAAATTCCCAGTAAGCAGTTGTTTGTAAAGGATTGGGCTACATTTTGTTGATATTGATGAATACCGGCTATAATGATCGGTACCCATGCTAGCTAGGCAGCTGCTATTAGGTGTGCTACACTGAACGCTACTGACCACCATGAAAACTAAACTAATCGAGTCGAAATATAAAACGGCAACATTTTAAACCATTACAGGAGAATTATAAGGTTCAAGATTAGGCATCGATTTGCTGTGTTGTTAGGAATATTTTGTTAAATGGCAGTCTATGATTTAGAACCAATCAAAACAGGCTTTTGTGAGTTTAATACAAAACATTTCAGTGATTAGATGTAGTGTGTGTGATTATGGGTGAAAAACATGAAGGTGCATTTCACCATGTTATGCTCTGAAATTACATGTGAAAGTAAACGTATCGTGTAAAAATCACATGTGAATTTAAAGGAATCATGTAGAAATTACGTGTGAAAGTAAATGAATCGTGTAGAAATCACATGTGAAAGTAAAGGAATCATGTAGAAATTACATGTGAAAGTAAAGGAATCATGTAGAAATTACATGTGAATGTAAAGGAATCATGTAGAAATTACATGTGAATGTAAATGAACCATGTGTAGAAATCACGTGTGAAAGTAAATGAATCGTGTAAAAATAACATGAAAGTATGTGACTTTTCACAGGGCCAAGACCCAAAATCTACATGTCCTATTTTTAGTCGCCTAAAATGATAGAATGACCCTTGTGCCACTCCATAAAAATTATTCTGAATTATTAGTAATTATTCCTTATTTGTGACTTTATTTCTGTGAATTTTTTTTAAATAATGTTGAAAAAACTATGTGTCCTAAAACAGTAATGCATGTAATACTCTTTATTAGACTTACTCTTGACATACAGTACATTTGTAGGTCTTAGAGCATGATTTATATTATATTATATTTATAGTTCTATTATTCAAATGCAACTTTTATAAGAATTGGACAGCCGTATGCTCTGTTCTCGGTGTGTGTAAACACTCCACATTAACGCAAACATACACATAATCGCATATACACACGTAATGTTCAATATCATCTACAGTATGATCGCTGCACTCTCAGAACACTGCCATTCGTTACAGTGAGGCACAGTAATATGAAATTGATTCTGTCTCGGAGAGCACATATCTGAATACTAAAGAGTTTGCTTTAGACAGAGAGAGAGAGAAAGTAAATGTGAAGGAGAAGAAAGGCTAACACTGATGGAATCTCTTTTTTCCTACACGGGATCCGTGTGTTAACAAGCTGAGAGATTCATGGGAAAAAGGGAGAGAGAGCGAATGAACGGCCTCTCACTGCACTGCCGCTATAAATAGAAGAGGAGATTGGCGTGTCACTGGGACCACTTTAAGCTCCAAGCTTCTACTGTTCACTCTCTCTTTTTAGGCCTCCTTTTTTCTTTCTCCATCTCCCTACCTGTCAGTGTAACAGCAACCCATACCTGTCCCCCTCTCTCTCTCTCTCCCCCTTTCTCTCTCAGGTGGGCGTGGGTGGGTTTTGTGACTGCAGGAGGATGACAGCTCAGAAAACAGACACGCAGCCTTTTGGGCTTTACGATCAGCACGCCCCACACATTTCATTAATCTAAACACACAAGAGCACAGACCTATACACCAGGTAACAAAAGCCTGCGCAGACCCACATCGGCGCACTGTACAATTCAAACAAGTGCACACAAAAGACCGTGTAAACATATTTACACACATTCTCTCTCCTTGCCCTGGCAATAGCACAGTAATTAAAAAAACAAGAAAATTTTTTAAAATACAAACAATCCTTCAATCAAGCTCATTCCTAATTCAGGACATGCACATGTTCAAAGCTTCAAGCTGAATGTGGATGCGTCCAGGGTCTGTTTTTTCTGACGTATAAACAACTCCATTAGATTAGAGTGTGTACTTGGCTGCAATATATTTACAGTGTGTCATCCCTCTTCTCCATTTCTCTCAGGCTTGTTTGAATAATTGAGAATAGATTGTGCTATGTGAAATTCCCTCATGGTCCCAATCAAACAACAAAATGCTAATATTATCATTTAAACTGATCCAAATAGAGATTTTCTTTCCATCCCAGAGCTTTCATTTAAAGACAGACAAGTGCGAAATAACATCATCTTGTCTTGTTTTTCCTGTGGACCTGTGCATTGCTTTTTAGAGTTTGTTTTATGGAGGATAATGTAATCTCTATGCCTTATATGTGTCCAAGTTTCCCAAAGGGAATCCAGCGTATCCTATGGGGTCTGTAAAGTATAGCTAAGAATCTATAATTTCATTTAATCTACAATTCTGAGCTACAGTTTATTATTTTTTTTATGATGTAAAGACATTGTACATCTTTACCACCTATGAACTACTGTATTATAGTTGTTATGTATTATAGTTGCATGCCTAATTGACTGGTCACAACTAAATGGGATTAAAACCACGCCAGTTATACTGATGTGATTCTATTAGTAAGTTGTTTCTTTTCTTAATTTAATTTCAAACCAGGCACAAATCATGTCAGCTTAGACTGCAGTTTTATGTTATTACATTTGAGCAGGGGCTCTTTACATTCTACAAAGATCTTTCGACTGCAGCTACAAGAGCTCTAAAAACAGACAGAAAGGAAGATACTCCATCCTAAAAACTTTACACTGGCTTGCAGTAAGTTACAGAACTGATTTTGAAATGCTGCTGCTGGTATATACGTCACTCAATAAACACAGTCTTTCCTCCACAGAACATTTTGCGTTGGCCGCCGCAGTGAAATTTCAGACCTCTTCAGATAAAAATGTGGAAATTCATTGTCCCCTTTTGTGTAACATGTACAACAGTAGATGTTGCTATTTGAGCTCCTTCACCGTAGACTTACGCCGGTTGGCCTTGTATGGCACACGGGCTGCATACGAACCAAGAACAAGTGCTCATTTTCCTATTGTGTCATTTTCATCAGTCTCTACCTCTATCTGCCCTGATAACTAGTCAGCAATCATCACTGCAGTAAGCTCCAAAACAAAGCAACAACTGAAAAACCTATCTTGGTAGTGCTAGATCACTAAAGTCAGGTTTATTTGCATTAATTAGTTGTTTAATGTGAGCTAACAAACTAGTCTAGCATTATATCCATTTATATGTTGCACCAGGTTTGTTTTTGCTTCACAAAATAGTAGCAAGCTACAAAACACTGATGCAAAATAAAACCGTTGATAATGTCGACTTTATCAACAGTTTTATTTTATTGTAGATATTAGGAGTGTTGATATTTGCATCTGTACATCAAATGTATGTTTTGGGTAGGTCCTGTGAATGCCAGGAATGAGATAAAACCCTGATAACCTAGAACCAAACTTTCAAAATCTCATGTATGCGTAAATAATACAAACCAAGCAGTCTCTTAGCTCGACAGGAACATAGGTCTACTAATGGTGTCTAGAATCAGGACCGTTTGCATTTGGTTACCATGCTCCCCCTAGCTGGAGCCAACTTCCAGAAGACCTAAGGTATTTCTCAAATCTAGCTATTTTTAAGTCAAGGTTAATATGCTTTCTGTTCTCTAGGGCCTTTAAATGAGCACTCATGGCTAGCAATGCAAAGTACCTAATCTTGTATTTTATTGTTTATTTTAGTTTGTACTGTACCCTTGTCTTTATTTGTTTTTTATCTATTTTATGCTGATTGTATTTTACTTGTCTTTTCGCTTTCTCATTGTGAAGCACTTTGCCTTGGTGTATGAATTGTGCTATACAAATAGATTTGCCTTGCTTGCCTTACATACTAACACAATGTAACTGGCTTGGGTTCTCTGACTGAAAAGTTCCTGAATGAATAAAACGCTCTAATGGCTCCAATAAATAAATATGTTGATACTATTTGCCTAATGTGTCTAGTATTTCAATAGTTGAACTATATTCATAAAATAAACCTACGCTGAAATTATAAGTGGTCAAAAATTTTAAACGCTCAAACCGGCTGCTAAAATGTGAGAACACCTGCTTTATATTATCCATGTAGTTTGGCCTGTTTAAAACTATTAAATTCTTTTTTCTTTTCCTCTTTCAGTTGGCATCTTCGCCTTTCTTTCTCTCTCCTTTCCCTTTACCTAGGGGGCTGCTAGGTATGTCACCCAGACTAATATCAAAATGCCACATGAAATACTGTGCTCTTGCATGTAGCAGCGCTCCCCTGCAGCGCACTATTCCATCATATTGAGGAATAGTGTTTTTAAGCTGCCGGCCTGCTTCGGTGCTAATATATTCACATTAAGGCACCATAACGCTGCATCTGATGAAGCCAGTAATGGGCCCTCTGTGGACGTCCAGCTCTCCTCTCTGCACAAAACCGCCAATTACCCTTCGACTGGGAACACATGAAAGTTATGGTTCAATTAGGCTGTGGTAAAAATAATTCAATACATCAATTAGGCAAAGTCAATCAGGACAAATCTCCAATTAAGAGGTGGGAAAGCTGCTGAAGGGCTAGGGCTTTAACTACTGGGTACACAAGACAAACTGTGGCTGTGGCCTGGTGTGTGTGTGTGTGTGTGTGTGTGTGTGTGTGTGTGTGTGTGTGTGTGTGTGTGATGTGTACACATGTAGCTCCACACTGTGTTCCCTAACTGTGTTTATGATTGTTAGATTTTTAAAGAGAACAACTCAACAGATCGAATCCTGTGGGCCATGGCACTGAGAAGCAATTGTTGGGTGGATGCAAGAGTATTCTCTGGAAGGTCAGGCATTCATAAATCTTGACTGATTTGGATGGGTGGAATGCTCACTCAGAGTGTGTGCATGTCTGTACAATGTGAGTGGTATTTCTGTTTCTTTCTGTCGTGATTTTCGTTTGCAGCAGTAGGTCAGAAAAAGTCACTCTGGAGACATGGAGCATCTGGAGCCATTTCTGCTGAAGCACCACGAAACCACCGATTGTAACATTTGATATTTCAGTCAGGGACGATTTAATTTTTTCATGTTTTAACTACACACCTGCTCATAAAAGAGCTTTTTCATTTGAACTATTTTTACGATTTTAGAGCAAATACAACTTGATGTCAGCAGTGTCGATGGGGATGCGTCTGCCATCCACAAGTAGTCTAGTCCTTCTTGTTATTAATTTGCATTCCTGAAATACCCTTAACATACGGAAGACCTATTTCAGACATTTGACCTTGCTGTGACCTTTTCAAAACTCCAAACAGTTGATCTGCTGGTTCCAATGAGAATTCCATATAAATGCTACAAACATTCAACCACTCATTCTTGAGATATCGCACTAATGAGAATCTGGGACAGATGGATGTACTTAGTGGTGGAAGCATAAAAATAATGAAGACATAAACACATACATAAAGGAAAGATAACATAGATAACAAATCCCATTTTAAATTCTGAATTGTATTCCTGATGAAGCTTTGCACACTTCTGGCATTCTGTAAATGAAGAATACTTGTTTAGGGAAACAATTTAATTTGAAGTAATACTATGTGTTTTAAGTCAAAACGTATTAAAAATACATGTTGGTTCATAAATAAATTCACTTAAACTTAAGCCTTTATGTCTTCAAGGCAATGAAAAATACATATTTAGTCTAGAATGTCCTAATTTTTGACTGCTACGCTTCCAGCCAAACAAGAAATCAGAACTTTAAACTTTTAAGTAAGTGTGCAAGATTCCAGTAGTGATGTTTTGCTTCATAAGCACCAGTAAACATGGCTTCTGTCCATTTGTGACTTTGTAGTAGTATCTCAGAATAACTTCATTAAAAATGTCATTACTTACTGATGACATTCAAAGCCAGTACAAGTTCATATTAGCTGATCTGCTGAGGAAACAGATGCTGATAACATGAGGAACAGAAAGTTATCTTAATTGCAGTTTACAGCATGAACATCCCTAAATCCGGCCCCTAAGGAGAGATACAGGCCCTCTCACTGGGAATGAATGGGAGATCAGAGCGCTTTAATCATCTCATTAACTCTCCTAGCTGCCTCTTATTGAGCACCTGAGTGTCTGAGACCTCTTGACCCTCAGACTGTGAATTTCAACCTTCCCTTCCTCACCTTAGTTTATAGTGACCTTTGTCTTTGTAGGGAGTGATGTCCAGGGAGATCTCCTCCCAGGTCTTGGTGATAGCCTCCAGTGTCTGGAAAAAAACATAAAAGGCAAGAATTAGCAGAGGGCTATTATTACTTCTAACACAAGAAGGCACCTCCCACCTTCTTTCCGAATGCAGGCAGAGGTCAGAACTGAGTAGGCAGCCGTCAGACTGAAGAAGGGCTCAAGAACTTTATGAGAGGAGACCACTGATCTGGCTAACAGCAGAGTCCTGTCTTCATCAGAGAGAAGATCATTCTCAAAACACCAGCCACGTGGAGGAACGCACTAGTGTCACTTCCCATTTATTCTCTCGTCCTCGTTTTTTTCACTCACTCTGTCTTATTTTCTCTCTCTATTGAACATGACTTCTAAGTGAACTGTGGTATGCTATGGGGGGTTCCAGGCTCTTCAAACAAGTCCGTCCTCCCGCTGCTGCTCACTGTGTTTTTGTAACCTCTGCGAGCACAGAGCAGCACGTCTGGGAATCCCAAGTCAGAGAGCGAGTGAGAGGGTGGAGGAGAGGAAGAGAGAGACTCCCACAGTCTCCTGGCTGACAGGCAGTCAAAGGAAGAGTCTCTTGATTCTCCTCTGCAGGGCCAGTGAGGGCTGATGTGCAGGAAATTAAGTGCAGGGCTCATTTCCCCCATGGCCACCACCCAGGACTTACAGCTACATTCCCAGGAGAGCCTTCTCAGCCAGTGACTACGCAGCACTCATCACACATAGGCCTTCTGGGCAATCACTTATCAGTTTCTGAACTGTAAATTCTTACAGTAACGCTGACCCTAAGATTTTACTGTACTGACAAACCCACATGTTTCTTCCAACCTTCTACTCTTCACATCAAACCCTGACTGAAGACCAGTGAAGACACAGGCCCATTTTAAGTAGGTTATTGACTGAAGGTCACTCACAGGATACTCACAGGTGACATTTTTCTCAGTGACCTCTGCCTTCAAACTCCTGACCTTGCTTCTCTTTATCATTTAAAGGAATTCAGTGGCCAGGAGCTAAAAGCATGGAAGCTTAACTTAATCACCAGAGAGTTATGGGAGTAAACAGGGAGTTAGAAGGATGAAAAAATGCGTGAATAAAGGGAACATATCTCAAGAGAGAGACAGAGGAAGAAGCAGGAGTGGGTTGTGAAAAGACTATGGAAACATATACGCAGGCAGAAGAGATTCTGTTAAACAATGCTCTAGGTCAGGTGTACTCCTTTACCTGTTCTATGGAAAGCTCTTTGCTGGCAGCTCCAGAGATCTCGCAGATGCGCTCAGCATACTGATCCAGACCCAGTGCCACAATCTTTTCCAGCGTGAACTCTGCACTGTTCTGGTCAAAGGAGCGCTGCACTTCATGCTTAATCTGACTCCAGTGCCTGAAGCATATGCACATTAAGTTCAAAACTAAGTAATAAATTACTGGACTGGATTGGGCTTGCAACTTTGCCTAAAACCAAGGTGTGTCTCTAATTACATATGATTCTGACCTTATTACTTGCAAGATATTTGCTCAAGCATGGAGTAATATGAAGTCAAGTGCCACTGTAGTAGCCACAATATTTCAGCCTGCACTTCATGCTTTGGGGGAGAAAATGTGGGATGCTATGTGGCAACGTTAAATGTATAAAAATCACACCAGTTAACTGTAGTGTCGCTGGAAAGTCCACAAAATTTATTTATGTATTTTTGTGTGGGTGACATCAGAGGAGATAGCATCTTAATCGAAGATATTCCTTAACTTATTCCTTAACATTCCTTAAAGAGCAGAAGAGCACATCAAATTAACGAAACATTGCCATTATTTTATTGATGTGACAATAAAAAATATGCATTTAAAGCACGATAATCGCATACACGCATTACAAACTCATGACTTTATGAATTGATTATCTTGAGGCCACATTAAATTCTGTGCACAAGTAACTGTGAGTGAACGATATAACAATAAAATAAATATTTTCATGGCCTGTCCAGTCTGAGCTATAACACTCAACAGCAGATGCAGCATTTTCCACTTCATGCTTTCTGCCACTGTGCTTCGAGTTTAGCATGCAGAAAAACAGGGTGTGCTGTAACAAGTGCTATTTTACACACTGTGAGTGGAAGCCATATTATTCAATTAAGCACAAAGGCCTACTAGTCTCTAGGCGTTTATTTGAATGCCAACTTATATATCTCATCATTATATATCATCGTGTTAGTCTGTCTTTTTATTTGCTTATTTTTAAAGTGTCTCTGTGTTTATTAATAGAAATTGTTTGTTACATCATATTGCATTTGAGAGCAAAAAAAAATGATCTACTTCTTCAGTCCACATGCTCTAATTTTGGACTTAAAGGCAAGCGCTTGTGTTTAAATGGTCTAGATGCTATGGGTAATTTTAATGGGCCACCCAGAATCAACTTAAGCTCCTGTGTAAACCACTACGGCTCTTATACCTCGTAGATTTTCAGATTCATTTCAGACTGAGCCAGAGAAGAAACCAATAAAGCCTTTTCAAAATGATTACTCGTGTGTACTATCAGTCTTACGACTTGTTTTTATGTTTAATGAAGAGGTTAAGATGTAATTATTTGTGTTTTTCTAGGTTAAACAAAAGAAATATCAATCGCTTCAGGTAGCTAAAAGTAGAACCAATTCAAACGTGAATTCCTTTCCCTTAAATGTAAAGATGTTATAAAAATTGAACAATGAAATGTGTTTTGACAAGACTAAATATCCACCATGATGACTGCATGAGTGTCTCACAGTTCCACGACTGACATATGTTACAAATGACAAGTCATAAAAAGTTGGACTTCATCCACAAGAGATATTACAGTCATTCAGCACATCTGGCTGTTATCTCATTTAAAGAAGAGATTCCAAGACTACCTGGCTCCCATGTCTTTTTTTTTTTTTACTCTGATCCACAACAATCAGACATTTCCCCTGTGTGCACACTAGGCTAGCGGGGAATATTAGGAAGCATCTTGCAGAGTGTTACATCAGTGGTTATTAGCTGCCTGCTATCAGAAGAGATCTGTGCCTGTCTGGGCTGTCTCTGTTGGGGCTGTCAAAACAGGCCTGTTTGGGCTGGATGGGGTGTTGTTTTGGGAATGCCACTGCCAACCTGAGAGCCAACAGGAAGTATGACAGGGTCCAATGCAAAAAAATGGATGGATGTGTCCACGGAAAAATGTTTCATTTTGTCTTCACAGGCAGGGAGCCAGAGCGACTTGAGCTCAGATGGAGAGGAGTAGGAGCCACTACTAATGGGGTGAAGTGATTCAATGCGGCTCACTCCAGCCAGACCTTAACTTTTTAACAGACCTCTGATCAGAAGTTTTGAGAGTCAATTATTTACACAGATGGAGTAGAAATGGATTCCTGCACACACAGCAGGTAACATGACTGAAGTGGAACTTACATAACTGAAAGTGTGAAGGCACATTAGTGAGGATAATTGGCTGTAGGTAGCCACTCACAATGATAATGCTGTCATTTGGAGCGACTGTGTATTGGAGTGACTAAATTCCTTCAGAAATTATATTTATATATTTATATTGAAGTTATATTTAAAATATATTTATATATTATGACATAGACAAAACAGACATTAACAGCAGGGTTTCATTATGCATTCATCTTTCACTAAGCATTAGAACAGGGCCATGTAATCAGTAAATCATTAAACATTTATGTTTCCTATATATATGCTCCCTACATAGGGTATAACATAATGGTGTTCTACATGTAGTGTACTACATGCCTGACAAAATGTCATTGGAGCTTTAGCCAAAATATGCCTGTTGGAAATGAACAACTTACATGTCCTACTGCATTTAAAACACTTAAAGGCTCAAAAGTCAATTTTTAAAACTTCTTACTTGTACAAATAACCTGGAAGGTAAGTAGAACATGGTAGAATATAAAGGTAATATAAGAGGCTGACAAAACCCATTTGGAAAACTGAATTTCGGTCCAGAATACTTGTTTGTGTTGGGATGTGCCTCCTGTCAGTCATTTTACAGACACTACTCTATAGGCAACTGTAGATCCTGGGGGCGGAGCTTCATGAACATGGGTGGGAATGGGAGGGGGGTCAGCTCAAGGAGTTAAAAAAAATAATCATTCAAATGTCAAACCCACCTACGTAATTCTTAGCGACCTGATCTTACCTAATGCACATTTAAAGATATATTTAATTATAAATTTGATACACAAATGAAATTCATTTATTCAGACCAAATTTTGTATTTTGTGAAACAAGGACAATTTATCCAAACGTTTTAGGACATAAGTGATTCAATAAACTTACCTCAGGTGATTAAGATCCATAACATTTGAAAAGTAATTTTATGTTTCTAATAATTAAACAATATGAAAAACGGAATAATATTGAAACTGTGAAAATTGTTTCATGTGTATGGCTCACCTCTTTCTAATGGCTGGATTTTTCAGGTCTAAGATCAGCGGAATGGTTCTTTTGAATTGCTCGATCCTGCTCTTGGAGAAATCCACTATGTCCCATTGTTTATCCTGCAATGACATAACATCAGTGAACTCTACTATAAAACAGTACATCAAAACCCCGCTCACACACCACCATCAGTCTTTTCACAGACACTTTAATCATCACTATCCCACTGCAGGCTAAATCATTAAGAGCTGAGCAATGCGCCATGATCCACTGATCCCCAGTCAGTTGAAAAGTGCACCCAGGGGGCCTCAATCATGCAGGTGTTTCTAATCTGCTTAAAGCTAATGACAGTCTAATGACATCGAAGTTACTGAGAAGTGAAACTAAATTAGCTTTAGAGGATAATTAGCTAAACAAAAGCACGTATATCAAGAGTTAGACAGAGTGTGGAGTGTGTATAAGAGGAGAGGGCTTAAAAGCACTTTGGCCCAATTGCTGAAGGAAATGTGTGTGATGTATGTATATGTGTGTGTGTGTGAGTGTGTGTGTGTGGTAACCACATATATAAGGAAGGTATATGTACTCTACCTAAATGTATGTCCCCTACAGTAAGTCTCAGTGGAGTTGAACTGAATGTAGAGTTGCATGTTTGTGAATGTTGAGTTTTGTGAAATCGGAGTCATGTTGTAGATGAATGGATACCTGCCTTAAGGTCTCTGCTAAGCTTGTGGAGTTTCTTAAACATGGTTTGAGCTGTGATTTCCATGCTGTCTGTCTGTAGACTGGCGAACTGTTCAGACTTCCATTCATTCCAATGAGTTTCCCATTGCTGAGCGATGTCCCACACCTGCTGCAGGTCACCCAGATCCTACACACACGAACACACACATACACACACACAAAGAAATAAAAACACACGAATATGCACACGCAAAGTTCCAGAGATACCACGAATATCAACAACAAAACAATGGAACATGCTGAACTAAACTTTCATAGATATTATTGCCAAAACCAAAGCACACAGGTAGTTTTTTTTAATCTACTTCTATATAATTCCTACTTACTATTGTCTTTGTGCTTGAGCCATTACAAAGCACTACAGCACTGTGCAAAAGTCTTAGGCACCCTAATTTTTTTCAAATATTAATTTAGTCTTAGCTGTTTATTTTACGACTTCTGCATTATTCGGTCAGTTAAAAACATTTTGAAAAACTTACCAGCCAATTTCCTTATAAAACCGCACAGCGTGTACCCGAGACTACTGATGCATTTTTAAAGACAAAGGGCTGTCACGGCACATTTTTTTTTTAAATAGTAGAAAACATTTCGTTTCATTAATTTTGAAGACGTACTTGCTTTACAGCATTTCTATAAATGTGGCTAAGAATTTTGCATAGCCTCATTTTTTGCATGAGCCTAGTACGTTCTTTCAGTGTAAAGTGCAAGGTTCAGGTGTGTATTATGCTTTAATGAGTGCTTGAGTAAGTTAGTAATAGTAATTAATGCACACCTTCTCCAGGATCTGTATGTCTTTGGAAGCAGGTTGATCAATCATGAAGACACCAAGGCCGTGACATATTTTGCTTTCTTCGTCCTTCAGAGACTCCAGCTGGGCTTTCAGCAATGAGATATACTCAAGGGCTTCTCCTGAGCTGGCATTACTGCCAAATGGACCTATACCCCCCCCCACACACACTCAAAGAATTAATTAACAGAAAGAGCTAACGTTTTTGATATAAAGATGCTAAACGCTATGACGAAACCACTACAGGGTGAAGCAAACACAGTAGTTTAGTAGTTTCTGAAACAAGGTATAACACAAAGACCATTGTAAAAAGATAAAACGAGTACCTGTGAGGTGTGTGTGTGTGTGTCTGTGTGTCGGCATGTTTTTATATCTTGGTGGGGACCAAATGTCCTCACAAGGATAGGAAAACTGAAAGTTTGGAGCTTGTGGAGACATCTGCATGGTGCCTATGAGGGAAACTGTTTTTTTTTTTTTTTAAATAAAAAAATGCAGATTTTATTTAAGGAGCCAAAATATTTCCTGTGTAGTGTAGGCATAGCAATAATTAGTTGTATTAATGATTATGTCACTGGAAGACAGACTGTATTTTTGTATGTGTGTGTGTGTGTGTGTGTGTGTGTGTGTGTGTTTGAATGTGTGTATGAAAAAGAGAGATATGAAACACACATAAATTCACTGTTCATGCAACCACATGCGCACACACACACAGACACAGACACACACGCACGCACACACACACACACACACACACACACACACACACACACACACACACACACACACAAAAAAATACAGTCTTTCTTTATTTTTGGCAAGTAGTCCTGGGATCAACATTCCTAGTACTGCTGTTCATGCCACATCTAAGTTTGGCCAAAATAGTCGAATGCATGCCATGTTGCATCATGCGCTGGATAGCTTCAGAATACGTTCACCATCCTCAGCAGCTAAGCAGGAAATGATACAAGTTAATCTTTAAATAAATCTAGATGAGATTTTTTTTTTTTTTGGAGGGAGAGGGAGGGGGGGGGAGCACCTTGACAGGACTGTGCAATGAGTGCTAGCCGGAGTGACTGATATTTTTTTGAAACAGTGGTTCTGTGTGGAATACTAATTTCACTGGGCACAAAGCTGCTTCCTGGCCTCATTAACCTGCTGGAGTCAGCCATTGTTTTCTAGAACAATCCAAACAATCCCGCCATCCTCAACAAGTTGCAGCTGCCATTCGTGTATGGAAAAGAAAGGAGTTGTGGGAAATAATGTGTTTGAATGTCAAATGCCTTTTCTTAAGCCATGTAGTCGGTTTCTACTAATCATGCTTGTGTCTGAAACTCAAACTTCATGCGAGATAAGAGGCACAAAACAACTTTACTACAAAAACAGAGTGAAAGTATAGAGAATACCGTAACAGTAGTAAAAAGCAGCAAACTTCACACAGCTATCTACAAACGAGAAAAAAGAGAATCAGGAGAGGAGGAGGCTGGAATGTGAAGGGTGAAGGAGAGAAATAAACGAAGAGGGTAATAAGAAAAGCAGGAAGAAAAGTAGGACAAGAGCTTTGTCCTCTTTGATACTCTTTGTCACTGTATGACTTTGTTGTTACTCCTAAGGAAAAGTGGCAGTGAACATGAGTGGGGTAAAAAAGGGAACTTTTCAATCTCATTTTAATGGATGTGGAGAATAAATAGGAGATAAACAATAGGAGACAGAGGAGGAATAACGGAGGTGGGGAAAAAATGCACTCAGAATGTGTGATGAGGGAGCGAAACAGCATACAGCATTCAGAGAGAGAGCGAGAGAGAGAGAGAGAGAGCAAGAGATAGAGGAAAAGAGAAACCAAATGAGAATCACAAAACGAAAAGTAGGAGAAAGAGAAAACGAGTGTGTGTGTGTGTGTGTGTGTGGGGGGGTGAGTGTGAAGAATTACACCATGCTTAATTGGCTCTGGAGAGCTCTTTTTGCTTTGCGGGAGGGTGAATGGCTGTAGCGTGCTCTGCTCACACTGTTCAGCCCCCCATCATGAGTGCTGTTATAGCAAGGCGTCCTGCATGAGGCTCATGTAGAGAGGTGACCTAGAGCTGAGCAGGCCTGCAGAGATATGGGGCACTCAGTGGGGGGCATCAGGCAGCGCTGACCACCAACCTGCTCTACGTGCCTCTCTCAGCACAGCACACATAACCTGGACAACATGCTCGTCTCTCATGCTCGTCTCTCGTTTTTAAAGTTCTGGATATGAAGATTAGCATGAGGCGTCTGTTACTGCCTGTAAATGTCTAATAATGATGAGCAAGATGACAATACAATATTGATAATTTGTAGAGGTTAATTAAAAATATCAATAAAATCACAGGTACTGAAATGCGTTTTTATACCACAGCTGTGCTGAATTCTCGAATTTGATTGGTCAGAAGGTGTTTATTTAGTTTTTATAACAGCAGCTCTGACTATAGTGCCAGCTGTGTGGTGAACGCTCCACAATAACAAATTATAAAACGTGCGTAATTGTTCATATCATTGGGTTTTCTGTGAGGAGACCTTTATTTATAATTTTTGGAAAAACTGGTGCTGCAATGCTACAACGATAACAAGGGCCAACAGGCACAAGGTTGTTTTTTGTGGACTTTCCACAACATTAAGTGTAACAATAAACAGACAAAACATATGGCATGTCATTATGTAAATAATAAATTGTTAGTGTTGGCAAATGGCTGTGGTATAAGAGTAATATAATATAATATTTACAATAAAACACTTTGGCATGGGCTTTAACCTGCAGCACATCAGCCTGTTGTTGATTATTTTTCTATATCAGCATGCTCCATCACATTTTATTCCTTACATAACTGAGGTGTGTGTGTGTGTTACAGTACCTGTGATGTTGAAGTCCTGAATGGTAGACTGTGTCTTCTTCTTGAACTCATCAGCAGAAAAGACGAGACCGCTCTTGAACCTTTCCTTGTGTTTTTTTAACGTGACATTGCTGTCAATCAACACCTGCTGGAACCACACCCACTGACCATTCAGAGCCTCCAACATCTCTTGAATCTGCAGAGAGAGAGAGAAAGAGAGAGAGAGAAAGAGAGAGTGAATGAGAAATGGTGAGGAAAAAAAAGCATAAAAATATACAGACCGGAGAGGACGGGGTTAAAAATAGAGGCGATGAAGTGGAAGGGCAGTGAAAATCAGGAGTGAATTCTAATGGCATCATCAGTGACAGACTTGCGTGAAATACATGAATGTGTGTTGTCAGTATTTCTGTGTATGACACTCACGTCACGTTCCACTGTGACCTCATATTTCTCCAGGATGGCAAACTGTTCCTGGATGGGAGGAATCTGGCTCTCTGTCTTACTTACATCCCCTTGCAGAGTCTCCAGCAGCTTCAGGCTCTCCACCAGCTCATCCAGAGTCTGAGGAATCTGAGTGAGCCTGGCCCCACACACACACACACACACACACACACACACTTACTTTGTGATAGCATTATTTCTATTTTGATTTATATAGCTATTGATTATGTAATCAGTTATTATTGTACTTGATTAATGCTATGTATTTGTATTTTTAGAGAAATATACATTATCCTAATATTTGGAAAATAACACCTATTGGGATTTTCTCCTCCCTGTCTAAGAAGATGTCCTTTAAATGATCATCTAGTAATTTTAAATATCTTTAAGTTTATCACAATGTCCTAAACATGGCAGGAATCTAAACTGGTAATGCTGTGATGTTTCTTAATAATGAACCTGCATTAATATGACCAGATTTACTTTTACTGTTTTTGGATCATGTCAATGCCATGATTTATATCATACCCACAGAAAACCCACAGGTGGAAAGAACACAATAAAACACAGACCTCTGTGCATTGTCGTGCATGTAGCAGTGCAGCTCTTTGAGTCTGGTGCTAGCCATGAGGCTGAGTAGCTGGGTGAATTTGTTCTGCCACTCGTTACAATGCTGCACCAGAGAGAACTTCAGTGGGGAGCAGTCCAGCAACACAAACTGCACATTCAGCACTGTTTCCTCCTTCTGCACGTTGTTCGCCACCTCTGTGTACCTGCACAAAGCAAAGACAGGGTGAGAGACTACCTAAGGTGAGAGAGACTTGTAAGTGTGAAGAACTTCAGAGGTGTTAATGATTGATAAATCATAAAAAAACACCAATATGAAAGCTGTGTTGTGTTTAAATTTGTGGTGATGCTGTAGCAGTAACTGATACCACTTTAATTAACACTCCTTTTACACCAAACTTCATAAAGTTAACAAAGGTTAATAAAGGCAAGGTAAATAAAGTTTATGAGCTTGCATAAACATACAGCATATAGTAATAGTGCATGTTTATAACAATCTGACAATCTAAAAGAGACAGTTTGAAACAATATATTTCATCCCTCATGGCCAGCAAAGCACAGAAATGAAGAAAAATATTAAGATTATGGATCTATGAAAGCAAAATGAAAAAAAAAAAACAACACAAAACAAATAAAAAATAGCCTTAAACCAGTTAGAACCTCCTTTGCAGCACTTTTTCTTCTGTCTATTAAAATGTATTATTCCACAGTGCAGCTGAATGCTCAAATCTGATTGGTCAGAAGATGTGTATTGTTCCAGCTGTAACGTGAACGATACGTTAATATTAATGTGTTTGTTCTAATCTTATTGTTCCTACACTAACAGCTCATACACAGGAACGTGTACAGCAGAGTATATAAGACTACTAATAAACGGATTTATAAAACGTGTAAAGTAAAAAAACAAAGTAAAATGTATAATTGTTGATGTGGTGCCTTTTTTTGTTAGGAGACATTTATTTAACATTTACGGAGGTTGTAAGTGTAACGTCATAATGCATTGTGAAGTTTATCAGCTCAGGAAAGTCTTCAGGACAGAGGAGTTTATGCTTTACGGTGTCAGTAAAATGGCAGGCTGCGTTTTTTGAGAGAGAGAGAGAGAGAGAGAGAGAGAGAGAGAGAGAGGCTTGTGAGGGAAAGACTGTTTATCACAGCTATAACATAAGTGAGAACAGGAACTAATTTGTCTCTTAGACGTTCTACATTACATCGAACTATAAACCATTAAAATATGCACTCTGGGGGTGCAGCGGCACTTTATTTGCACGTCGTGCTGCATCACACCCTTCTCCAGCGCGCATTATTTTCATTAACATCACTGGCTGTTGTGTATTATTCTTTTCAGCCTCTCACTACTACCCGTCCCTGCTAAAACAAAACATGTATGGTCTAAGATAAATAAGCATGTTTGTGTGGAAAAAATAAGCACAAAGGCATTTAGACAGAGTGTGCCCATTGTTAAAGATAACGTCCCACTGACTCCTGTTTAACACCGCATTCAACAGAGATTACTTCTAAAACTTAATATCTAAATGTGAAAAATCCATAACTTTACATTGCTCTATAAAGAAGAAACCGTGCTCTAACTATTTATCACATAATGTATAGGAAATGAACGTTGTGAAGAGGGAATATCATCATTTTATCATGAACGTTAATGTTTCTGTTATTTATTTATCCAGTAGTGTTTTGATTCTACATTTCTTAGCCTACATCATCTTTATCTCATCTTCAACCAGAAATATATTTTTACTTACACCCCAATACAGTCTAATCCCAAATGAGCTTCTATTCAATATATGGGCTCATTATAAAGGGCATAACATAATACTGTAGTCATACCTATGTGCACTACATGCTGTGACTCCAATAAGTAATTGTTAGAAATTGATTATTAAATTGATTATTATCAAATTAGGAAACACATATATAGTAGTCAGACTGTCAGAAATGTCTTGACATGCGATAATCGGCATTGCCTATGGGCTGGTTTCTGCTTTACTGATAAATAAAGTTGGCCGATACATCAGCACATCCCTAAAAAAAAATAATATTTATATGGTGATTGACTCTGTAAACAGGAGGACAAACATCAGTGTGAAGGAGCCCTGAGCACAATTTTTCACAACATTGATTACTTTTAAAGGGCAAAGAACTAGATCAGCAAAGACGACGTAGACCTGATTGCAGAAGGTAATTAATGCCTGAGCATGCTCATTAAGCTTGTGCTTCACAACACATAAACATGCACACACATTATTGATGTGCTGAGCTCACTCATGTGCCTACGAACTGACAGAACACACACACACACACACACACACACACACACACACACACACACACACACACACACATACACACGGTGATGAAATGGCAATGATCTACATACAAGGGTGTGAAGTTAAAAAATCTATAGGGCAGTACGGGTGACATACGCTAAAGTCCTTGTAACACACATATCAATAGGGCAAATAGGTAGTGAGCAATGAAAACTTTGATTACAGGTTGACAATTATAAACAAACGCCTCTTTGTAGTAGAGCTGTGTGCAGGACTCGTTTTTAAATCATGCACCTACCCGCTCCCTCTCAGCTGGTCCTATTACCCAAAATATAAAGATATACGCATGCCAATTTACACACAAGGGGAGTTTCCTTTATAATGCACACAAAAAACATATGAAAAAAGAGAGAATGTGCTATGACTAATAGAAGACTATTCAGAGCTTTAACATCATGAGCGAAACTTTACAGGCAGCCACTGTGGCTTGAATAAGACTGGGGTAATGTGCTATGAACTGCTTTTCCTGATAAGGACACAAGCTGCTGCATTCTGAACAGACAGCAACGTGTTACAATGGTCCTATCTAGAATTAATGAAAGCATGCACTAGTTTCTCAGTGTCACGTAGCGCTAGTATGCTGTAGTTCTCATTTTTCTTATTTTCAGAGGTGTTAGTTATCAAATAATAACCTCGCATCTAGGGTTATACCAGGCTCGTGCAAAATCCAAAAAAAAAAAAAAAAAACCTACTGCAGACAGACTCAGCAGCCAACATCAGGATTTGTGTTATGTCATTATTTCATTATTTAGAAGAAGAAGGCTTCTATTTATCCAAGCTTTTATGTCTTTGACACAGTCTTACATTTTGCATAGCAAAGCTGCTGGATCTGGCAAGCTAGGAGATATAATTGTGTACTGTCAGTGTAGAACTGAAACCAGCATAATGTTTGTGAATTAGACGTCCAAGGGGCTGGAGAATAAAAGAACGTTTTAGGATCTGCAAAATCTTCACTTATGCTAACAACATGGAAATAACATGCCAGCAGCAATCATAAAGAAACGTAAAGAGATAAGAAGAAAGGTGAGAGAGCATGAAAGAATGAGAGAGACACCTGGCTATGTCGGCATCGAGAGTTGGCACAGGAGGGTTAAGCCGCTCATATCGACGGATGAACGGGTCTTTCTTGATCTCCCAGATCTCGCGATGCTTGTCCCAGGTCTTCAGGTAGGCCTGCAGGTGAGTAGCATTCGCCGTCATACCTGCAGCTATTGCAGACTGAATCTTACAGATCTCTTCATCCTGCTCTGTAGAGACAGACAGAGAAAATAATCCACTGATCAACTGATTTCAAATGAATAGAAAGATCACACCAAAGGTGATTGTGCATTCCCATTCATCACACTTAACATTTGTGTTTTTCCACCGGGCTCAAATACTAGAGTCTGCGTGCAGGAAAAAGACTGGTTCACGCATACACATACTGAACTCAGTACAGTGCAAATGCAAGTGTGCAAGTGTGAAAACACCCTTACATAACATCATGAAATATTAAAAAGATCTCTTTACCCTGTGCTCTACATGATAGCAATTAGATACGGAGTCCATCCTAATAAGAGCCTTAATGCAGACAGTCTGGTAAAGTTTAGTGCACACAATTAAGAACTAGAAAGACAGAAAAGTGAGGTAGAAGCCAAGAAACAGAGGACTAATGGAGGTGAAATGGGACTGAGAAACAGAGGATAAAGGAAATGACTAAATGCACAACTAGTCCAACTAAGATATTCAAGCCAGAAGCTGAGGTTTATGAGGTTTAAGATTGATGAAGTACAGGAGGGTCATTGCAAGCACTGAAACAGAAAGGAATTAATGACTGAATATGATGAATGAGATGTAAAGAAACGCAGAAGATGTACCAATTATGCTGTGGATAGGTTTTCTCTGCGAGCTCACGCGTGTGACGAGGTCAGGCAGCCGCTTGAAGCCTGAGACCGTGCTGAAGAGCTGAGAGCTGATACTGTTTACTACCTGAGCCAGCTTATGCAGAGTTGGGGAAAAGTCCACCTGGAGGTGACACACACACACACACACACACACTTAAAGCACCACCTTAAGTGAGCCAATGGTCTCATCCTGCATGATTATTACTTCCCTCAGGCTCTGGGAGTAATTTGCCTCAGGCACTCCCATGTCAACTCTACCTAAAACAAATTAGTGACCCTAGAATCAATTCAATAAAGCACAGTCCAAGTTCAACTCCCACTGTCTTGCTCACTCTGCTTTTCCCACTTTCGCTGACTAAGGATTATTTCCACAGTATCTCACACATACATCTGACTACATATACTAATCTAATACTAATGGAGAGATACACAGAGTGTGACATTAGCATTCGTTTGGCTGTACACCGTAGTTAGTGGAGATGTTGGCCATGCTGCATGGAAGAGCAGCAGGCTTGTTTTTCATTGTGATTTATCAGGGCCAGTATTATCTGTTTATCTGCCTGATGATACATGACTTTGTGTATACCCTGTATGTAATATACGACCTGCAGACCTGCATGTATGAGACAAAGATACAATCTGCCATCACTTTTTTTTAAAGCAGTTTTTTTTTAACCTCAGGGCTTTACATGATGACTCCAGGCACTGTTTAAAATAACAACATTATCTATGCATATTAATGCAGCTGAGAAATATGACATGTAAAATGAGTAAGTGTTTACATCAGCTTGCAATCTTGGACACACTGATATGCTAAAAAAAATGTGGGTGTGTATTTGTGTGTGAGTAAGTGAATGAGTCAGCTGGAATATCCCACGTATCCATGGGTGCATTCTTTCAAGATTTAATGAGAAATGGTTTGTCTCCATATAGATATGACCTTGTTTGACCCTTGACCCATTTTGACCCTTCATGAAGCGATCCTGCGCGCATATTTGCTTAGTTTATAAATGTAATTCAACCATAACAAAATGAATGATGTTTTGAAGTCCATATGTTTAACATATAAATGTAAAATGAGGAGTGGAAAAAGCATTTTGTTGCTTTTGCATAAACAAAGAACTTTAAAATACTTTTAAAAAATTGTTACATTTAAATTTCTGAATTGAATATTGAATACTACAATATACAAATATAGACCTACATGGGTTTATGGTTATTAATTACTATTTACTTAATTAATAGTTACTGAATGTTATTCAAAAGAAATTTGTGGCTAAAAAATAATCTTTTGACACAGACTGAACTCGGTGAACGGCATTACTTTTTTCAAACATGAAATTAATTTTGTGACATGAATTTTAAAAACTAACAAATTAGACTTGACGGAATAAATTTTGTAATGTATTCCAGGGCACAGAATGAATTCAGTGCACGAACATGACCGTGTTACACACGACACTACATTAATATAAGCATCTACTATTACGTAAAGTCAAATCCATAAATCTGTTATCTTTTTTCTTTTTTTACGTAATTTCTATGCGCACCCATAATGTCAATGAATATAACTATAACTGACAGAAAAATGTTTAAAAGCTGTGTGTGTGTACAGTGTACTTATGTGTGTATTTTGTAGGTGTGTATGTGAGTTTTTTGTACCTGAGCAGTAGACCCAGGTGTGTCCTGTCTCAAAACCACCTGTACTCTGAATAGTGGGTTAGGGGAAGACTTGCTGTCTCCATTGATTGCTTTAGAAAGTGCCTGTAAGGAGCACTTAACGTTCAGCCGCAAAGCCTCCTCCACCACACGATCCATCTTCTCAGTGTATGTCACCCAGTGTTGCTGCACCTGAAAACATACACACATACACCACACACCACACACATACTTACATCTTACCATCTGCTGGCTGACACATGCACACGTACACACACGTACAGGCTGGAGGAGTCAAGCGCCTGTCCTTAGTATGCACTAATACATACATTTGCAAAGTCACCCAAGTACCAATACAACACACAGAAAAAAAATCACAAAGCCACACGCACCTTTGGCCCATCGCTGCGAAAGGTCCCGTAGATTCTGCTCATGATGTCGACGATATCTTGGTGTGCGGTTTTAAGTCGGCGCAGCTGGCTCTGCTGATGTTCCTGTTGGGCCTCCTCAAACTCCAGATCTTTGTACACCGTCTTGCCATCCACACGCACCAGCAGCAGCTCACTCATCTCACTACAGCGCTGAGAGATGGCCAAGTGTGCAGCCTTATACTCGTCTACTAGTAACTGTACCTGCAGACAGAACAGAAGGGTGAGAAAGAGTAAAAGAGAAGAAAATTCACATTGTAATTCACTCCAGGACTTTTCCTACAGGATTTATTTGCACTCTTTATCTAGTTTATTTAACCGAGCACATTACACAGGAAGCACATCATTTCCAACTCCTCATACACATGCCACATGCTGAATCAAAGGAGACAGGCCTTATCCTTAAAGTATCTATTTAATACTACAGCTCCTCATGCAAGCTGTGGAGCAGTGGTGTTTCTGAAACACTGTCTAGGGGTTTCTGGGCTTTCCACCCATGAGCCCAGTCTTTCTCATACTGACACTAATCTCCTTCTCACTCCAGGCTCCCCTATCTGGACTTCATAGCTTTCATAAGATAAAGAATGCAGCAACGAATGAGCTTTGAGGCTTTGATGATGAGAGATGGTATAATGTGTGCGTGTGTGTGTGTGTGTGTGTGCATGTGTTTGTAATGCTAGTTTCTAAGCCTCTTCCTCTCCGTGCCATGCAGATGTTTGGACACGCCGCTCCCGCCCTGCTCCTGACACTGCACCCCAGCAATGACTGATATTGACTCTGACATGAACTTGATCTTCCCTCTAATTCTCACTAACACATAACCACACATAAAAAGCAATGGAAAGGGAAGGAGAGAGAGCGAGAGAGAGAGAGAGAGAGAGAGAGAGAGAGAGAGAGAGAGAGACATAGTGATGGCAGTGCACCAAGGCTGACTGGCTCCCTTTGTGGATGCTGAGGTTTTTCATGCTGAGCAGTGCCCGAGTGGCATTTATTACACAAGATGAGGCATTCATGTGTCTGCCTCTGTGTGTATTTACCACATCACTGCAGGCCACTGCCAGTTCATAATACATCACAACTTAATATAGAGGCTGCATAATAAAGTGCCAGCCATAGCATGGATTTGTCACCTGCTAACACACACTACCAGTCAAAAGTTTGAACACAACTGCTCATAGAAGGGTTTTCTTCTTCCTTTCTTTCTTTCTTTCTTCTCTATATTATTATTTTTTTTTTATTTATTTATTTTACAATTCTCTGCTTCTTCTTCTTCTTCTTCTTCTTCTTTCGGCTTTTCCCTTCAGGGGTGGCCACAGCGAATCATCACTCTCCACCTATCCCTATCTTCTGCATCCCCAACACTTGCACCCACTAGCTTCATATCCTCATTTATTACAATTCTCTGCTATGTTTGAATAATAATGAAGGCATTAACACGATAAAATAACACACATGAAATTATGCAGTGACCAAGAAAAGTGATAAACCTTAAGTTCCCAAGTTCCCGAGCACTTGTTTGCTGCTTCTCCTGCACTCTGAATGAAAACTACTTTTCATTTAGACGCAGTAACACTTTACTTTGGTTCTCGTAACCAAAATTTTTGTCATTTATTCATTCATTTACTCATTCATCCTATCCTGGGAACACTGGGTGGGAATACACCCTAGATTCACACACTCATTCACTCCTACAAATTTGCAATTTAGCATAGCCAATCCACCTACGTGCATGTTTTTCGGAGGTGGGAGGAAACTAGGGAACCCTTCAGGAAACCCACATGGACATGGAGAGAACATGTAAAACTCCCTGGAGCTGTGTAGCAGCCAGCATTATTCACTGCATTAGTGAACATTAACAAGCCATGATCCTCAGCTTTAATAAAATATAAGTCATGTTAACAAAGTAACAAAGTAAATTCGCAAATGTAGTAACTGACATTTGTTTAAATGATAAATAAATACACCAGCACTGACTAATTTTATTACAAATAAGTCCACATACATGAGCAAAATAAAGCATGCTACTAATTGATGATAACTTACTGAACTCTGGTCTCCAAATATAAATAACTGAAATGGCTAATAAGCCTCAGTTCTGAGTTTGGCCAGTTAAGCGCAACTGTTAATTAAGGTGTTTTGTGATAATTTTACTTATGGATGGTATGAAAATTGGTTAATGTAGGTAATTAGTTAGCTTATTTGGTTTATTATTCTAAAGTGTTAGGGACTGTATTAATGCTCATTTTCATGGCTTGTCCCTGTTAAATAATGTCAGTTAAGGGAACATAAAAAAGTAAAAAAAACAAAACAAAAAAAACTACATGTTTTAAGCAAAAACTAATAATTAGAAACATTTTGTAACATGGGCAATAACTTCACTGTTTGCATTTGTCTTAGAAACAAATTTCAAATCTAAAACTTTATCCAAATGTCTTAAGACCATCCAAAATATATATAAATATATATAAATATATACAATCCAAACCTTCGACTGGTTGTCTATTTCAAAAATGAAATATATGATAGAAGTGACTATCGAACAAACAGCATTTTAAGGCAAAAATATTTGAAAAGAGATAAAACATTAAAAAACAGATAAAAGCTTTCGCCTTATCAGAGTCAGTAGTACTGAATGATATTGCATTAGGTAGTCTATAATACTTCAGTTAAACCCTTTAATTCTGAGTAATGATGTTTTTTGGGAGGCTTAACGTATATATCTGCCACACTGTAAAACAAACAAGCAAACAAACAAAGACATTTCTGTTCATTTCCTCTACCATTCTATATGACACTCCTAGCAAAACTAAATCAAAAAGGCAACATACACAAATTATTGACATTCTTGGGAAAACCCACCTCCAGCCCAGGCTGTAAAACAGCCTGGATACACTGTCCTCCTGAACCTTGTCCTCTTCCCAAAAAAGTGATCTCTTACTCCTCTAAATGAATTGTTGCGCATCGATAGGTTTGTCTGGCTGCTTTCCCGGATCTCCCTACACACGCATTTGTCACAAGTATCTGATATTTTCAGACTTCATTAAAGTTAAATATTGTGTTACCATTTTGTATGGGTGCCTTATGACTCTTTTGTCATGTTCTAATAAATGTTGCTTTCCAAATGCTTGTTTCGTAAATGCCTAAGGCCTCTGAAGATCTTCTTTTTGGAAAGGTCTACATTAAATAATTTAGACTTGTTCCACTAGCACTTTCAGTACACCTCTTTTCTAAGTATCTATCCTATTTAGATCTCCTTATTCCTTACTACTTATTCTGAAATTCTGAATAACTAATATTAGTTTACCGTGAGCTTGGTGTAGAGGTCCCTGATCATTGTAGTTTTGGTACTGTGGGGCAGTCGTGGCCTAATGGTCTGAGAGTCGGACGTGTAACCCGAAGGTGAACCCAAAGGTTGTGGGTTCGAGTCTCAGGCCAGCAGGGATTGTAGGTGGGGGGAGTGAATGACCAGCGCTCTCTGCCACCCTCAATACNGTTAAATGCAGAGCACAAATTCCGAGTATGGGTCACCACACTTGGCCAAAAAGTCACTTCACTTCACTTCACTTCACATCCTGACATCAATACGCCGTTCATGTGGAGTGTCATTTGAGTTCCTTACATCCTTATCTTTTGTTTTGAAAGCATAAATCACCTGATTGTCATTTGTTGGCATGTGGTGGGCAGGTTTGTGTTGTCATGAGTGGGGTAATGGATGCTGACCTTGCTGGCATGCAGTCT
>CM074948.1:9400952-9415781 GCA_037577455.1 Pangasius macronema | reverse complement strand
GTGTGATGGTCAGGTGTCCACATACTTTTGGCCATACAGTGTAAATAAATTTAAGCAGCCAGCTGCCAAATTTGTCATAGTCCTTTAAATTTTAATTCTGTGTCTAAGAAGCAATATTCAAACCTGGAAATCTCGTTCTAGAGACAACTGTGTCACCCCTGTCAGGAATGAATAGGCATGTTTACGACAGATTAATTTTTTTTTGGACAGATTGTGCCTTTATAAGTGCAGTCCTAAGGGAGGAGGTAAAACCTAGCTGAGGTGCAGGAAGTTTGATATCTCAGACAGTTTGGGAAGACTGAGAGTTTGCTAGATGAGCTCAGTGGGAGGGAGAAGAAGACAGAATGAGGGAAGAGCTGTCGGATGAATGTGGCACTACAGGGCCATGGTTTTCTTGAAATAAATGCAGAAAGTGTGTGATGTGTCACGCAGTAATGCGTCACCCCAGACTGCTTGCTAATGCACTAAACGTGACTGGCGGATGAAGGGACAGTGAAGGTGCAGTGAAGGAAAAGTAAGATGGAGGCAAGAAACAGATAGAGGGAACCTGAGTAAACGTGGTTCAGGTCTAATGCTTTTCACTGGGTGGAAATCGAGCATGTCACACACTCTGCCCAAAGCACAAATCTTTTCTTTCATTCCCTTTTCCCTTGGTTTACTCTTTTGATTAAATAAATGTTTCTCAGATTTTTTTTCCCCTCATATTGCACATCTGACAAACTACACATGTCCATATTATGGTAGCAGCATACAGTTATATATATCACTGTCAACATCTGTCTAAAACAACAAAAAAATCACAGTGAAAGAATAATGGATGAGCATGCCACAGGACGTGGGTTGGCTAGCATGTTTCTATGCGTCATCAACTCATGACACTGCAGCACAGGAGCTTGAGCATTAGTGTGTTTACCCACCTCAAACCATATGTTTTATTCAGCCTTACAGCTGCTAAGCAGCCTTTCCTAAAACCCGCCTCTGAGATTATTCCAGGTTCTTTGTCATTCGTGTCTTATCCACACTGGCCCTAGCACTCTCTCTCCCACTCTCTCTCTCTCTCCCTCTCCTGGGTCCCAGTTCCACCATCACTTATTTATCCCTCTCACATCTTGTTCCGCCAGGCCAACTTTACGACATTTATCAGCTCATGAAAAATCATGAGTGCTTAGTGAGGGTACCTGGCTGCTGAAAAGGGAATTAGGATTGTAAGGTTGTTTGTGTCGGTCCTCCACAGCTTCCTCCTCTGCAGCATAATGGATTACTACATATGGACTGATCGTTGTCTTTTACATGGAGTTAGTCAGCAAATTACTCTTCCGTACAGGCTCGTACGGAAGCACTGACGGCAGCTCCATGGGCCTGCTGTACATCAGTGATAAGCAGATTACACCGCAGATACCGAACAGAAAGGAACATAAATAATCTCCATACGCTTTAGAAAAATAGTATGTTGCTTTGTTGTGGTGCAACCAAAGGTTGAGATGCTAACCTTCAGTCTAAGGCACTGGGTACTAGCCTGACAGATGTGCCCTACCTTACATGACCTACTCAGTGTGCTTGCTTGACTTCTGTTGTTTCTCTGGCACAAAAACAGAGCCCACACTTCCCAATTACAGCCCTGCACTGACATTCTGAGCCTTGGCACTGTGGTGTGTGGATTTCTACATGTGCGAAGCTACTTTTCAGTTCAGAGTGGGTCTGGTTGTGTTTGTGTGCGTCTAGCTGCTAGGAATCAGACAGACTGTAACCTCGTGACCCCTCTTCCTCGTTAGGGAAACCCAGCCTCAGTCTTGTTAGCTGTTAACAGTCGGCAATAACTGCTCCTTAAGTGCAGTCCTGCTGCACTGCTGCCATCCGTCAGGGCTATTTTTACCCTCCTCTCTGTCTCTCACATCCTACTTGTTCATTTTTTCAACCCCTATGCCCCGTTTCACCTCCCACTATCCATGTATGCTGCACAGCACTCCTATTTGGGTCAGACCAGGCCTGGGATACGAGTGCTAACATGGCAACTGTGTAGCAGTGCACAGGAATCCGGATATAGCATCTCCTTCACTGAGCCACAAGAACAGGGGGAGGCAGTAAGCGTGACAGAGGAAGTGAGAACAGCAAGAACTGGGAGCAAGTATGCGTCAGCAGCCTTAGATGATGGCTGGAACTCTGAGGCAAACTGAAAGACGGGGGTGTAAACACTATTAACGCGTAGAGATGGAGGGTGTGTTTGCACAGCTCAACCCAATCATGGAGAAGAGGAGCGGGAGAGGGAGAGAGAGAGACTGAGGCAGGGAGCGTGAGAGGGTCTTGAAGCAGAACTTTGATCACTTCATTGTCACTTGTGCTTCCAGTAATATTTCCTGATATACTGAAAGACAAAGAACCTAGAAATTGTGATTGTTTTTTTTTCTTCTTCAAGATTTGCTTGTGTTTTTGCATCTATAGTGTCACATTCATAAAATTATCTCATGGCGTTATTCTTTGGAAGCTCCTTTTTCAGCAATACAAGCATCTCTGTGTATTTGATAAGTATACTGCACTATCCTTTTGTCTGAACTCTTGAGAAGATTACTATCCTTCTATATGATTCAGTCACAAATTTATTCTCTTAACATGCAATTCGGTTCAGCGCGCAACAGGCACTGATTTCAGGTTTTGCCCATATTGCCATGTACTTCGACTTTGTTTTGTTATACCTATATTTGACTCAGGTCCTGGCATTGGTCTGCTCCCTAAAGCATGCACCTGTTTTCACTTCGGCTCTTGAATAGTTTTTCTATTTATACCCTGTTGTGTCCTTGTCTAGTTGCGAAGTCTTACCATCTAGCCTTTCTAAGTCCATGCCTTGTTTTCTAGCTCTAGTTCTGTGTATAGTATTTCCTGGCTTTGACACTTGCCTGTTTCCCTCATTTATGATTATGATTTGTGCCTGTCTAATTAACCCATGAGGGATTAATAAAATTTTAAAAGTAATAAAAATGTTCATCTTAGTGAATTATAAAACTTGTTTAATATCAGAACGTAACATTTCCACATACTCAACTTTCCTGTCATGTTTGTTGTCTGCTGAAATAATGCAGCCTTTGCACATTTTTTCCTAGAGTGCCATGAAAACACAAAAGAGGAACTTGGCCTGTAACATGTAGTTCAGAATAATTGCACAGTAGATCCTCAGAAGGTTTCTTGAAGGAAAGGCAATAGGGGTGTAATGATACATTGTGACACGGTGCATTGCGATGCAAAAAGAAAGTGACGATATGCATAGTGGAAATGTGCAATATTCAGTATTCTATTAATTATGCATCTAATGCAACTGCACTGTTTCAACACCAGAGGTCCCAATCTGAGCAACCCATAGAGTTCAAATATATAGAGAGCATGCTGGTCCCATGATCGTGTTTTTTTCTGGAGCGTCTGTGCCATAACTGGAAATCATCTGCATTTGTGATGTGACCAATAGCCTGATAGCTCTAGAGTTTGCGGAAGTTGGTTATTTTAGCCGATTTTGGAGCTCTATTTCTGGTTAAAATGATTTTCCCCAGGTCAGAGACTTTGTTCATTCAATGAAAATTATAAATTTACTTATTTATTTTTAAGATAGGTTGAAGCTGTAGTACATTTTGTTAACAATACCTCTGTTTGTAGCAATTTTTTATTTAGTTAGTTTTATATAGACAAAAATGCACATCGTTTTGCAAAGTTTATGACTCAGAAAAAAAAAAAGTCTTTTCAATCATATATTTTTTTAAATTCAAATTTCGAGAATCAAACTGAACCGAATTGTGAAGCCAGTATCATGAATTGAAATCAAATCAGGACTGGAGGCTATCATTACACCCCTAAAAGTCTATACTTAAATCTCTCTTCTGGAGTAGGTTTTCTTTTAGGTTTTCTTCACTGTGTCTAAAGCCTCATTCACTGTTGAGAGTTGCTTAAAGCATAATGTGGCTCTAACAATAAGAGTGCTATTTGGGTACATAAACTGGTATGCATTTACACAAAGAGCAACAGTTTTTCCAATGTACCAAAACACAGACACTTATACCACATGTCTGGTGGTTCTGCATATTTAAAATGTGACTCAAGGCAAATTTGCCCAAGTAATGGCTTTGTTTTATGAGATCACACCACAGGGCCATAGTTGTGGATTTGCGAACAGTCTGAGCCAGCAAATTGTGTAACTGACTTAAACCTGCTGACCTGAAACCAGCTCTGATTAGTCTTCTGCTTGCCTGATGATTTAGTTTAGAAAATATGACCTGTCCTGGGCAAGGTGAGGATGGTAAAATAATCCCATAGGCAGAGTTCACTCTAAAGGAGGACTGAATCCTAATGCAACTTTTCCCCCCATTTTCTCATTCACATTTCAAGCTGTACTTCACTTGAAAAGTGGGAAAATTATTTCTCTGCTGTTAGGCTCTCTAGGCTATGAGGTTTAAAAAAAAATGAAAGTGGGTGAATACGTTCAATAGCCACTGGGAAGGTGGACAGAAAGCGAGAGAGGAAGAGGCAGCACAAGGCAATATCGCTTCACTGTCAGTGGGAGGGTGGAGGGTTAACAGAGCTTCTGGCCTCAGTAATATTCCCTCAAATACTCAAAAAAAAAGAGATAGAGAAATAGAGAGACAGACCATAAAATAGAAAGGCCAAGGCAGAAGTGCAGGAAAGATACAGAGAGAGCAGCAGAAGCAGCAGGGAATCTTGTCAAAGAAAGTAATACAGCTCATTCATGTCATGTTGTCAAGAGGGGATGCTTGGCCTCTCTTCATGTGCTAGGGTATCACTTATGAAAACATCACACATCTGTGTGTGGGTGCGAGTGAAGCAAACCAGAAAAGTTAAACCTGTGGGGGTTTTTTCAGTAGAACCCTTGATTCCTTCAGCACTGCCTTTCCATGCTCAGGTTAATGTCAGAATCTTGTACTTCAGGCCAGGTATGAGCACTCAAACATGACAGCAGCAGCCAGTGGACATCTGACACAGCGTGTATTTCTTACCCTGAATTACAATGCTTAATGATATGGTGTCCTACACTAGAGAATCCATTCAGCCCAGCAAGTGCTGAGGGAATAGCTTCACTCACTTTAATCTGTACCTGTCATGTTGAGCTAACTGCTGTCCTTGTACCCCTTATCCTCTTGTTCTCACTTCCTTTCTTCTTTCTAAAACAAAATGCACCACCTTCACTGACTTTCTCTACAGATGCTAGTCTTCACCATTTAAACCCTTCAAACCTATCCTGCTGCACTACCTATAGGCTGCAATGCAGAGTCAATCACTTCCAGATCTTCAGACTGAAGTTTGCATGGCTCTAGCTGGATTTCTCCAGCCCTGTACAGGCCCAGAGATTTACCCAAACCCTGCCTCTTCCTTTTTCCCCCCCAGCCTTTCACATTCACCAAATCACAGTCCAGACACTGCAATTGTTTTGGCCAACATAAGTTTGGATTATGCCAACGCACAAATCCTAGCTTTAGCAGCTTTTGAAGATGGGGCAGTGTTTGTGCTGCTGTTGGGATTCAGTTTGCTGGAGCAGGCCCAGGGGCTTCTAGCTCTGGGGGTAAACAAGGAGGAGATCCAGCAGGGCTATAATCAGGCCATGTGCGCAGCTCTAGATCTGATGGAGAACTGTATGCTAGTATATTCCATGCTAAGCCTCAAAAACAGCAACAGGCAGTAGCACAGTGCTGTGTGGTCAGCTTGAGAAAGATAAATTGAACTTTGACCCCAGTTGTACAGAAATTAAAACAGTTACAGGTGAGTGCCTGTCCAGCATAGGAACAGAGATGTGTGAAGAAGCAGTTGAGGAAGTGAGTATTACAGAACAAAAGGAAGAAGCCAGCACCATAGACAAGCATAATGATAGCAGAGATGAGCATGAAGAGAAAAAGAAAATACAAACACTAAAAGCTAAGAACAAGGAAAGAAGCTGAGGAGCTTTCGAGAAAGCCAAGAGGACCCAGTCAATGCGGAAGAGAGAAATACTGAAGATAAACAAAGAACAACACCCAATAAACGAGAACGGCACCCAGACCAGGAAGGACTGAGAGACGGCAGAAGGGCAGATGAAAAATCTGAGGTGGAAAATGAAGTGATGAATGACAGGAGGGAGAGGGAGAACGAGTGGGAGGATTGGGCAGTCCTAGAGCAGGAGATAGATGAGATAGGGTCAGGTGGAGAGGAGGAGGAAAAAAGATGCACAGACAGAGAGATGACAGAAAGGAATGGATGAAGCGGAGTGGAAAAGAAATGGGGTAGACAGACAGAGAGTAGTAAAGATGTGGGGGAAGAGACAAGTTACTGGAGAATTAATCAGTTTTTTCTCAGAGAGAGGAAAACTTTTTCTTGGTAAGAAAAGATGGCAGAAAGAGAGAACTACATACACTCAAAGGAAGACCAGCCAGGTGTGATGACATAGACTTGCTGGCACAAGCTCAGAAGCAAAACTGCAATCCAAAACTGTCAGGCCACAGCAAACCTGTCCAAGCTGTAGTGTCTAATAAGTTTTATGGTACCAATAACAAATCTGCTGCAGTTCTGATTGCACTGTATAGTTTGGACCCAGATTTGTTGGAGAGAGAGCCATACGCTCATCCCTGAAGCTGTACCACTCTTTGCTGTCAGAGCCCAGATTCCTCCCTGGAGCAGGCCTGGCCGAGGTGGCACTGGCTGGGCATCTGACCTGCTGCGGCCTCTCTATCCCCTGCCTGGAGCAGCTGGCGGGTCATACATTTGCCCAGGCTTTACTTGAGCCTGTGAGAGCGCTGGCACAAAACACGGATGTGCCAGGGGACCCGCTAGTGCTTTCTCGGTATAAAGAGCAATTCTGGAGTGCAGCAGCAAAAGAGAAAAGGGGGTTTGAAAGGGTGTTGGATCCAGTAGTGTTTAAAAAGTATTCTGTGAAGAGGGCAACAGCAGCAGCGCTATGCATTATCACTCAGCAACTAAGCCAAAACCCCTGAGAAGAGCAGATATCAATATACAGAAACTGCACAGACATGGCTGCTGGTGCCAAATCTGCTCATGTAAAACTGTCAGTGAAGAGGATGAAGATGAAAATGCTTTTAACTTTGAATTAAAGGAGCATCGCTAGGCCCTGTGTAGTTATTTGAACATGCCTGAAATGCTAAATATCTGCAGAGGTGGACAAAAAAAAAACCCAGCCTCAAAATGTGTATCCAGGTTATTGGTTTGTTTTTTTTTTAAATTTATTCATCATTATTCATTGCCTAAGGAGAAGTGATTTGCATCTCTTCTAACAGTCATGTATTTCTGAATGCATCACCATCGATATCCAAGTTGTTTTATGCTTCCTAGTGAGGCGATGCTACTTGATGCTGTAATTCACTATTCATCATATGCCATTTTTCCTACTTCCAACACTTCAACTTCGAGAACTGACTGTTCACTTGCTGCCTAATATATCCCACCTCTTGACAGGTACCATTAGATAAGGAGATAATGTTCTTCACCTCACCTCTCAGTGGTTTTAATATTATCAGTGTGTGTATAAACATGTACACGTTAATTCGAATAAAACATTCATTTGAATTAAGCAAATTAATTGCGAAAATCATACCGCACTAGTTTAAATGCAGATCCCTTTGCATCAGTACATCTGTCTAACTGTAGGCTTACTCCTGTGAATAAAGGCATTTAAAAGGTAAGACGATATAAAATAACTGACACACTCTAGTAGTGTGTGCCACTTACTTTATATCTGCAATCAGATGATGCAGTACCTGTAGGCTGAGTGTGCTGCTGACATTGACCCTGGGCAGAGACAGTGCCATGCTCATGCTGCTCAGCTTCCCCAGCCATTTCTCCAGCTGCTCCAGTGTCAACACACACTCCAGCCTGGCCAGACTCTCCACATGGAAAGGCAACAGAAGCACCATGCTGGCCTTTCCACCCAACAGACCCAGCTCCAACACCTGCACCATATTCTCTATGTCCTCATAGTGCTGGTACACCCCTGCAGACATATGCACAAGGAAAAAAAGCATGGTTAAAAAAAAAAAAAAAAAGCTGTGGGAGATCATTTGAAATATAAAATAATCCCATATGTCCATCCCACACAGCCATCTTTCAATAATCAAAAACTTTCCACCAATCACCAAATTTTTGACACTCTAATACAATCTGATATAGCAGCTGTGTTGCTTAAGTTCAAATCTCTTGGAGCACAGATTCGGATAGGCATGCTATTCTGCTTCAGAAACAACTGTGAATGGTTAAGTGCAGCAACAAAGGAAAATGAAGAGACAGGGTTTACCGCATCAGTTAGTATACTTTGCTATTGTGCACCTTCGACCTGCAACAGCACATCTTGGCATTCAAAAAAAAAAAAAAAAATCAATCTGGCCTCAACAACTTGATGTCCATCGGCAGTAGATATCCATCTGAGACTCCTAATAGCACCTTAAATCAGCCAGGGCCTGGTGAACATTGCTGTCTTCAGTAGTACTGGCTGGGAATTTTTGCTGAAATTCATTCTGTGCCAATGAAACTATGCATAAATTCCTCCAAAAACCCTGGGACCTGTGTTAGAATACATGGTACCATGGACTCCATAAAGCAGTAGGAGATTTTAAAAGAAAATCTGACTACCTCTGCCAAGAAGCTACAACTGGGTTGTGGTTGGATCTTCCAGCAGGACAATCAAAAACTTGCATCCATAGAGCACAATATGGTTTAATAACACAGAATCAAACTAATGACATGGCCATCCCAGTCACCTGACCCTGCACAGACTTCACACATATTTTCAAATCAAATGTCTGCTGGCTGAAAATGTTTGCTTGCTGTTTTCGTTTGGTTTCAGCAGGAAAATTTTCAATGTATTTTTCCAGATATATTCTTCCAAATCCTGCATGTTTGCTCAAGGAAATCCTGCATGTTTGCTCTGCCCCTCAGGATTGCATTTCCTTTCTTTTGGGTGACCAATTCATTGTAGATTAATTTCTATATAAATTGAAAACCTTTGAACAGGACATGCATATTAACTGCTTACATTAGACACAGTCTAAAGCATGGAAAAAGCATAAATGGTTTCAAGCAGAGTACTCAGGCTTTTGCCTAGTAGGAAGCTAATAGCCATGTATATCAAGTTCACTGAGGGGACATGGATTGGATTATCTGGAAATTGACATAATATGATTTACCTCCATATTTTATATTGTATAACAGACAAATATATTACATACCTCACTATTTACAGTAATTTGCCTTCACATACATACACAGATATTTTATACATATGTAAAACTGTGTTTGAGGTTCCTTATTTAATGAAATTCAGACAGTGTTAAATTTGGGACAGTGTTACGTTTTGGCTTTGTAGCACCAGTTATGCTGTGTTAGCCAACAGTTCTGGGATGGTTTGAAAAAACTGATGCAGCTTGTAGACTGTTATGCTATAGCCAAATCACAAAGTCATGGTTATGAAAGAACCCGACCATACAGCTGATTTCAAAGACATTTTATAAAAAAAAAACGAAAAAGAAGAGCATGTTCTGCAAACAGAATAATAATAACAACAGCAACAACAACAACAACCCAATTACCTGCTCTGTGCGTCATATAAACTTTGGTGTACTTGGTCCCCAAAAAGCTTCGCAAGTCTTCATTTTCTTTGTCAAAGCCATGATCCCAAAACCCTAAAGTAAAATAGAAAAAAACATATTCATAACAAAAAACATGTATTCATAAACCATCTGAGAACACGCTTGTAACAAGGCTGGGTATATATCTCATACACACACACACACACACACACACACACACACACACACACACACACAGTTAACGGTTCTTTAGAGCCATTAACAGAAAGTAGAAAAGAACATCAGCCAATCTTGTTTTGTGCCACCGAATGAGGCCATCCTTCATAACAAAGCCAGCTTCCACTAGGAACTTGACAGATTAGATCCTATTAGACCAAAATCGTACAAAACTACATTAGGGACACAGTGAGAGAGAAAAGAGAGAGATGAAATTAAGACAAGGCAATAGTGAGAGAGCGTGAAAAGAGGCTGCACACATGAGGGAGGGGTGGCACAGGACATATTATTGCAGTCCATTAAACCCATTACGTTCTATAACAAAGATGGGATTCGATAAAGAGACTATTAGCAGAATTATAGTCACATGTGTTTTTTTCACTAGTCTTTTCTCCCTGTTGAATTAGCCACAGAAAGGTGTGTGTATTTGCGACACAGACCAGAAAGAAAGAGACAGAGAGAGGGAGAGACGAAAGAAATATCCATTATTACTATAATGGGATGACAGCTTCACACAATGTGGGGTTACAGCATTTCACCCCATTATTGTAACCCACTACATCAAATACACTCTGGTCCGCTTATGGGGTTAGATTAGACAGTCTTCATTAGCAGTTACTGGCTGCTATAACTGAATATGAAGTCTGTCCTCTTTATGTAGACATGAGGGTGATTTAAAGCCTGATGCAAGCTGGGTCTGTAGGAAGCAGTTAGTCACTGCCAGATCTTTAACTTTCCATTACTTTTGAACTACGTGCTACTTTGCCACCCATTTCTCTTCATTACAGCTTTTTAATATAGAGTTATGTGAGCAATAATAATGACGGTTGCTTTGTATTCTGTCACATGTTCAACTCTTAAAGGGGAACTTCATCCATTACTTTCAAAGCTGAAATGTTTACCATATGATGATTAGACAGGAGCACAATGTCCTCATATACTAGTTGGACTAGGGAAGAATCTCAAATTCTTTTGAGAGATTAAAAAGTGACATCTGGGTGGAATCCATTAAACAAAGCAGCTTTGTTGGGTAAACTTTAGAGGACTTGCTCTAAGCTAGGAATTATGGAAATACACCTGACCCCGTGTTTGAGGGAAGCCGTATGTGTCTACGGGATGAGTGCCAAGCATAGCGTATGATTCAATGGCATGCGAAAGCTTCAATTAGACATGTGAAAACAAGTGAAGGATATCACCTTGGCTACTGATTATAGAGATGATGAAACCTGAGTACTCCAAGGTTCAAAACACAAGTCATGGTATCTGTTGGTTATTAATGGCTAGTGAAGCTGCTTGAAAGAGCAAAAAAAGGAAAACAAATAGAAGGGGATTTCTGCACTGTGAGCGCCTAAAATGCCATGCAAGTTTTCAGCACCACAGTCTTGGCTATGAATCAGAAGAGACGATCGAACCTGGATGTTTATCTGGGTGATGTCACATCTAATAAATAACTGAGAAAGAAAAAGGCAAGAGAGAAAATAGGAGAGGAACCTGGCCACAGAGAGACATCTCTTCCATTAATTACACCACAGAAAAACAATACCGCCATTGTGAGGCTTTGCATCATGATTCCACTCCCACTTTAAATAACCCAAGCACCCGACCACAAATGATGCTCGGGGAGAAAAATAAAAGGACAAAACAAAATGAGGTAAGCCATTTTCCTCCTCTCTCATCAACTCTGTGATTACAGAACAGCGTGCTGCTTTGGGAGATGCTTTTATTAAAGTGTACACGGGTGTGCACTTGTGGGTTTGTGCCTATTTCCATGTTTATTGTGCGTGGGTGTTTTTTTTTTGGTAGAGTTGATTCTTTTTTTTTCTCCTCCATTGCTGTTTGTATGTGACAGAGGAAGAACAAAGGCTTAATTAATTAACTGTAGTGGACAGACTCTCTCCTGGGTAGGACTACCATCCCTCGGTCTGTCCATTCCCAGTCCCTCACTCTCTTCCTCTCTCTTTTCTGCCATTCTGTCCTCGAGTGCTCTCATAAGCGTACAACAGCAGTGTAAAAGATCGGCACGTGCAGTAGTGGGGAGGGATAATTAGCAGAAGTGGAAACAGACAAACCAGAACAAGAGAGCTGAGGATACTACAGGGACCTGCTGCACAAATCTGTTCTTCCACGGCTACAGTACAATTTCTAATGCAATATAACTGATGTGACTCATGAGGGAGTCTGATATTCACCTAGTGAGTCAAGTTAGAAGAAGAATCCTTTATTTGTCACATATACAATACAGCGCATTAGAGTAGCACAAACAGGAAATTACAATGCTTTGGCCAAGATCCATCTGCTTCCACTGGAAGAGGCCATTTGATTAACACTGCAAATGATCAACCACAGACTGTCCTTTTTGCATGTAATTGCTACTATAAAAACAGACCTGTGCGCAACAAACTGGAAAGAGCGTGATTTACTGTTGCTCAGAGGACGTTTGTGGTGGATACACCAAAATCAGGATGCTGATAACCTTTACAAGCAATCCGTCTCCAAAAAGCTCCCTACGGTCATGTTTTTCAAAAGCCAGAGTGTGGGAGTGTATTCACACAGAGGTGGAGGAGAATCAGTGAGATTCAGATACATGTAGCAGGCTACATCTACAACATTTGTTCATTCATTCCTTTTCGGCAGCTGCTTTATTCTGGTCAGGGTCACGGCGAATCCAGAGCTTATCCCAGGAAGGCGGAAGAATTCAACCCAGATGACATGCCAGCCCATCGCATGGTACCATGCACACACACATTCACACGCAGGAGCAATCTAGCATAGCCAGTCCACCTGGAATGTTTTTGGTAGGTGGGAGGAAACCAGAGAACCCGGAGGAAACTCACACGGACGTGGGGAGAACATGCACAGAAATTCAACACAAGATTGAACTTGGGAGCCTGGAGCTGTGAGGTGGACATGCTATCTGCTCTACCTCCATGTCACTCTACATATACAATACACATCAGCCCATTCCTTGTGTACAGTGTCTGACATTATGCTGTATGGATTTGATTGGACTGGATGAAGATTCCGCTAATTATACTTATAGCCAAACACAGCAAAGAAAAGAAATAATAATGTGGACTGACAGAATTCAAACACAGCATAGCCAAATATGGAGAAAGAGAAAATGGTTCTGATGGATGTGGGAAAGAAACAGTGTATGTACGTAAAGGAATTACTATCGGACCCTCCAGCCATAATATGATTTACAAGGCTAATTTATAAATCCAAGCTCAAGTCAATTTTCATAATCTCATTCATGTGCCCTAATCTACAGTCTAATCTAATTTGTATATTTCAGTTCTGAATTAATGTGTCCAACCAACTCCTGTGGCATGTAAGACAAAAAAAAAAACATAATTAAGTTGAAACATGAAACAAAAGAAATTAATTAGATTACTTATCAATCCACAGTCAATCATCACTTATTTTCACTGGTGCATTGTATTGAAAAGACAATCAGACTTCATACCACCTCTGTCTGTTTAAAGGAGGATCAAAGTACTTACCAATATTATCAAGAAAAGAAACTGAGGGAAGTAAGAAGTATGAAGGTAAAATTATGCTCTTAATCCAGTCATCGATGGTTTTAGGCCGTACTTTCAACCTAAGTGCATTAATCATACTTCAATTATTGTACATGCTAAAAAGCTCATTAATGGTAAATTGCATGAAACTTGTTACACTATTCTAAAAATGATTCTTAAAGCTGCCAGAATGAGGTCCACAGAAATATTCCATCATTATAGCCTTGTGCACATTTAAAACACCTTAGCATGGGATACATACTACAAACTACCGGGGTATATTTACAGGTAAGCCGTCATTCATCACATATACATTATAGCACAGTGAAATTCTTTTCTTTGCCATAAGACACTGTAAACAGGTGACGCAGCAATCTGTCCAAAACACATATACAGACTAAACCAAATGCCTGGTGAAGGCTAAAAGCACCAGCGCAGTGTGTGCAGATAGAAGGTCTCACCATGGGGAAGGAGATCTGGACACTTGTTACTAAATTATTCAGGATGACACATCACCCCCTATAGGAAGATAAATAAGCTCTCCATGATAGACTGGAGTATCATTAGTTATCAACTGTGCAGACCAACTGAGGGAGCACACACTAACACACACACACACACACACTGAGGCATAGGCACAAACAGTAACATACACAGACATACAAACGGCTTGCAGGTACACATTTACATTCCACAAAGAAAAAAAAAACAAATCACTAATGCCGAATAATCTGCTAGGAAATTAACCTGTAGCAAATTTGTCTCAATTATAGTTAATTTAGCACTGGTGATTTTAGTGGGTACACATTTTAATCAGCTGCATACAACATGAACCCCCTGAGACGCAATTCTGTAACAACTAATCAAATCTGAAACAAACAGAGCAGACGTGCACTTGTTCGTAGTCTATTTATCAAGCACCAGCACACAATCAATCTACGTCTAGTGTCATCATGAGCACAATCTGTACTGGACCCATTCCCAACACTCTCTTGTAAGGAACAAACTAACTGTGTTATCAATGTGCCTTATGTAGAGGAGGACAATAGAGAAGCCACTTGTTACTGCATCCTACACATATAAAAACCACTACACATCCTTCATAAGCATTCACTGTGTTCGTAATGGCATACTTGCTGAACCAGAATACACTGTATACTACACATTCTTCCTCACATGACAATGATCATTACATATCCTTAATCACTTGTGGACACAGGTACCTCAGAATGATTTCAAATAGCATTTTTTTTTGTCTTATCCAAAATGTGTTCACTTTAGGTGATAAATCCAAAAATGATTTATTTGATGATTAGTTGTGTAAATTAATAAAGAATCTTAATACAATCTTAATTCTACAGTCCAGAGTAATGGAGAGTGTGGGAAAAAAGGTAAAGAAGCGCATGCAGGCAGGTTGGAATGGGCGGAGGAAGGTGTCGGGAGTTCTGTGTGATAGGAAAATATCAGTGAGAATCAAGGGGAAGGTGTACGAGACAGTGGTGAGAGCGGCCATGCTGTATGGTTTAGAGACA
>CM074948.1:9388713-9400852 GCA_037577455.1 Pangasius macronema | reverse complement strand
GACCCCTGAAGGGAAAAGCCGAAAGAAGAAGAAGAAGAATACAATCTTAATTCTTAAGGAAATTATTTGATATTTGAAGATACCATTAAATCTGCTACAGTATGATACGTTACAACATGAGATACAATGTAGATTCATAAGGCAACGATTCGATATTTGAGGATATCACACTGAATTATCTACAATAAGATACTATTCAATTTAGTATCCTCTGTTCCATATGTTACCAACTTTGTTCAGAATCTGGGGTAGACCTACCGCTAATTCGTGAATTATAATGATAGAGAAGTACTATTTCGAGTATCAGAATTGTGGGCAAATCACCTTGCTAGTCTATATACACATCAGTTTAAAAATATGAATTATTGTCCACACACCAGTTCATTTTTGATAATAATCAATTTAGAATCCATTATAATTGACAATTGATTTATGATTGATGCCTGATTCATTTCAGTCATTGCCTTTTAAATCAATGCATCGATTCAAGTCATCCAATTGTTACACCACTAGTCTTTACTTCAGAGAAGAACTGCTTTAGCCTTTAGTTGGGATTGGGTGTGAAATGTAAATACAGTAGTGGCATAACTAGCTAACTATCATAAATCTTCAGTGCGGATTAAGAATATGAGTCTGAATATTAATAATAAATGGATTAAAGGGTTACTGACTATATTTAGTCTTGTCTCATCAGCTAGGTAGAACGCCACTTTTTTTTTTTTTAAACCCACAAATATATTTTCCTTCAACTGTTTACCATTACATACATGTCTACTGGGTGATCTTAATCATATTAATTACTTCAGTTAGCTGGGTTAGGGGAAAATAAATTGATCTGGACAGATCATTTTCTTTCTCACCTTTAAAATGCAGAGCACTGGCTAGGATCAGGGATCCTTCTTTAGCATCTGGTCCTTCGTTCAATGGCATCTCCTTCACTCCTCCCATTCCACTTTTGGCCCAGGAGCTGAGCTTCTCCTTATCTCCCTGTTTATCTCCTGTACCTAAAGCCACATGGTCCACTTCAAACTGGGCCTGCAGCTCCTCCAGGAAGCTGCTCTCCAGTGTACGAACCTGTTTGGAGAAGATAGCTGAGGAACCATGCAGTATATAGCTGGTTCCATTTGCTTTTCTCATGGATTTAAGTGGACTTGATGCAGATTTCTCAGCTTGTTTCTCATCCTTGTTGGTCTTTAGGAGCTCCTGGAGCTGCCTGGCTGTGGCTCCCTTGGCTGCGTGGCTCAACGCACTCAGTGAGTTGGCAAGCAGTACAGGAGAAATGAGGGTGTTGATGTGAGAGCCTTCACGACGGAGGGCCCTGTACACTTCCAGCCCTAAGGACCAGCTGGGGTGGCTCAGGGATGAAAAGCTCTTCTGCTGGGGATCACCTGAGGTCAGAGGCTGCTGGGACATAGAGGTGCTGACCACTGAGACCAGTGATAAACACAGAGCAGCAGTTGGCAGCATGGCAGAAAAGCTGGAGAATACAAATTGAAAAGTTGTGAAAATATCAATAAACTTTGCCGTTTTTTTTTTTCTCAGGCTAAATTGGGCATGAATTGGACCCAATAACTAAACTATAAGGTTACTGTAGGTACCAGTTTATTGAATGGGCAGCTGTAGTTGACTATGTATTACACAGCTGGATGGTATGATTTTCCAGTTTGACCAGCTCAGTCTGTGTTTAACTTTCCTCATAGTCATAATTACAAGTAGGAGCTTATACAATCATTTTGATAGCCCAATTTTCCAGTCTTTCCAATCTTTTCCTTGTTATCATGGGAGATGGCTTGTAAGGAATTATTTATTTCTCTAAGTTTGACTTTAGATAAGCCATATACACAGGCTTATATCTCTACTGTTAGTGGGATTATGTGCATTTTTACTATGTACCAGAAGATGTCAGAATACAGAAGGCTAGTTAACTAGCTAATGTCAAAGGTAAACTGAGCCATGCAATCAACACTAATAATTAATATTTAGGAGATGGCACTTATGCGATACTCAGGATCGGTATTAGGCCGATACCAATAAAAAATGGCAGACTGGATATTGGAGAGAAAAAAACAATGAATGTGATCAGATCCTGTAACAAATGGAAAAGACTGGAAATATTTTTTGCAACGTAAAATCACTGATTTTATTCCTCACTGATTTCTCAATGATCACTGATTTAAAATCATTGATTTTATTATATTTACATTATTATATTTGCAATATAAGTGATTTTTGAATGAAAGCTCTGGATTTGTGTAAAAGGTGTTTTAACAGTGTAGTTCTCCTGCATTTAGAAGTGCTTCGGTTTAAAAAAAAATAATAATAAAACTTAGTTGTTTTAATGAAAAAAAAATCAAATGGGTGTCAATCGGCTGATACTTGAAGTTTCAGTATCGGTATCTACCGGAGACTATCTTTTCTGTGATGAAAATGTTGAAATTCAATAAAGATAAGTAAAGTTTTAACTCTGAACTAATTATTATAAATATCACATGATGGCAACATTGTAGACTATAATGTAGAATTTCTGCAGCATCTGTGACTCTCTAGGCCTTCACTCACTCACACACACACACACACACACACACACACACACACAAACAAACAAACCACATCGTTCTATTGTCCAGTTGTAAAACGAATGAACAGATTACACAAACCACTCAAGCAGACAAAAAAAAAAAAAAAGTCAAACAGCGTTTGGAAGTTAAGAGGAACGGAAATGCCACCCTTTTTGAAAGGAGCTCTCAGAGTGATATCGAGCAGACACACACACACACACACACACACACACACACACACACAGAGGGGGGTAGAGGGAGAGAGAGAGAGACAGTTCAGAGATAGCGAAGATAGCGAGATAGCTTCAGAAAGCGAAAAAGGCCCTCAGAGGTTGACTTTACCGTAATGTGCTGCAGTGTCCTCTCTTGCTCCGTGCTTCAGCGGGACAGGAATGAACAGAGCTGGCGAGATTTCCAGCGTGGCAGAGGAAGTTCTTTGTGTTTGCTTTCCTTTATTTACCCTCAAGCCAAACCGAGCTTGTGCTCCAGTCAAGGCATTTAGCCCCTTCTGGAAATTTCTACCATTTCGCTACGTAGAGATTTCCAGGCTGTGTTCAGTACCGCCGCCCTAAATCACTTCAGCACGGCGTCTGAACAATAACCCGCCTGTTTAACCTGCGCCATGACTCCTGCTTCGTACGAGCTCCTTCCTTTCTTCCAACTTGTTGCGCTTTTTAAACACGGAGAAGAGAGCTACTCGGTCTTTAGGGGTACGTGTTTCCCCGAAACCGCATATATGGAGTACTATTTTGGGGGGTTAAAAAACGGTAAAACGGCAACGCACTATTTTGTTATTTTATTATTACAGTAGGATCCAGCTAGTGTACATTCCTGGGGGAAAAAGCCCAAGCCCAAAATGGTAAAATATTAAGCTTTTAATGGCCTTAACAACAAATCATTGATCAGGAGATCATTGATAATTGATCAAAATGAGCAAGAATTAAACAAATACTGTAGATCTGTATCCCTGCACTATCAATCCTACTTCCATTTCTGAGCTTGTGATCAAGCCCTTGATGTGCTGCAGGAGGTGTGGCAGATAACCAAATAATGACTAATCTTTTAAGGAAAAAAACAACCAAAAAAGCATCCCTGAAGATTTTTTGGAAAATTTTGTACACCCAACCATCTGTTAGTTTGAATTTTTCATCAAACATTTTAATCATCACGATTTTACCTTTGCATACAAGAAGACTATATAAGTGACTTTCCTGTTTCTAGCTTTTCCACAAACAGTTATCTGCAGCACATGAAAAGCTAAAGGAGCAAATGGTGGTACAGGAGGTCTCAGGAGCGCATTTGTTTAATTCTTGCTAATTTTCTGACCAGTGATTTATTGCTAAGGTCATTAAAAGCTTAATATTTTGCCATTTGGGGCTTTTTTTTCCACACAGGAGTGTACTAATGTGGAATAGTCAGTAATAATTCAAATTAAATACCTTAACCCGGTCTAGAAACAATATTCCTCCAGGTACTGTACACTGTCACTTCTCGCTGTTCATACATTAATTTTATAGTAAACCCATTGGTCTAATGGTGGAATGTACTTTTCATGATTCGCATAGTTGGGCCACATCTATTGGTGTAGCTATGCTGGGTATTTTGGAGAACTGTTTACTATTAAATAGCCAAGTTTACACTATTTTACTATGAGACGTGCTATTTTGAATTTACTATTTAATTCAGTGGCTATTTAATTCAGAAAAATGGGACTAAACTGTACATTTTCTTATGTTATATTTTATGTTAGATATGTTACATTTCCTATATCTTTCACCTCTAAACCTGGATATAGGGTGCATTTAAAATTTTAAGGTGAATAACTGTGTGTTAGAGTAAAGCTCAAGTGGTATAGTAAAGCAGCCTTTCTGCGTAAAAGCTAGAAATGTTAAACATAGTGTACTAAATGTACAAAACTTGCACCCTTGCTAAAAAAACCTATAGAAACCATCACAGAAATTCTAGTGGTTTCCATTACAAATACCATTACAAACCATCAGTTAACCATTAAAATCATTACCATTATTAATCTTTAATGATAACCACTAGACATAACATGCCACCAATAGAAGGCAGGAATTTACCAGTATAGACCCAGAGGGACCGTTACAGCTTCCATTAAAACTAATACAATTCCCATTATAACCATTAACACCATTACAAATTATATGAGGGTTCCTATTGTTTTTTTTTCAGCAGGGACGTATGAGAAGACCACACCAGTGACAAGGAAAAGTGCAGTTTCGTGCACTTTTCTTGAGAGTGTGTAGATATTAGCATGCAGTAGATCAAAAATGTGTATGGTATACTATTTTGGATCATTATATTTGCAATAGTGTAGTTTATAGTATTATGCAGACACCTCTTGGTCCACCTTTGGTATTTTATTATTTTGGGATACTAGTTATTGCAATAGTACACATTATAATGTAAATCCAGTATGTAGTGCTTGGACCAGTAGTTGATGTGTCGTGGGCTTACTAATAAGTTTGGCAGTATTGTTCTGGAAGTACTCTTGCTCTCAGATGGATGATGTGATGGAGAAAGAATTTGAACATTATTTTCTACATTAGCATACAGATTTGAATGGTGCCACTTTTCTCCACAGACTCCATCAGGTTTTTTTTTCCAAGCTGAGGTAAATGGAGTTGCAGTTCCTCCAAAAGTCGACTGGGGTCGCCATTGCTCTGCTGCCTCTCTAACACTGCTCACGGAGATTCGTCAAAACCCACTGTAGCAAATGTTCCTATATACTCCTTCCCTTCTTGATCTCTCAGCTCCTTCTTTGGTGCTAATACCAAATTCAGGTCACAGCTCTCTGCTTCCTAAAAGTATAACACTGCTATAGCTCAATGTTAGTCCTCGGAATTGATTGATAGACGGATACCACCAGCAGACTGGGTCGATGGATATACAGATGGTAGTAAAAGGCGAAAGAGGATCAGGCTTGGAGATGGGCTCTGATAATGGTAGACAACCACCAACAATCAGAACAGTCAGTCTGGACATGACAGCCCATAGACTGGCCCAATTACACTCTTGCCTAATCAATAGCACACCCACATGGTTAGCCATCAGCAGAACACACACCCCAAGAAGCTTGGCTCCTGAGAGTCTGACACACACACTCTTTATGTAACACAAAAATTCATGCTTGTTTGTACAGTATGCTCTGCCGTTCAAAGCCATTAATCATATATGCACTGTAAAAATGTTTGTGGATGTAAAGCTGGAACAAGCCACCAACACTCATTAAATAGTTGACATTAAACAGTTAAGTCCACACAAACACATAGTATTTACAGTATAACCAATGGATTTCCACAGTGCACACTAATAATGATGAATAGTGTGTGCTTGCGGGTAGGGGGTGTCTGTGTAACTAGAGATGTCTTAACCAGCGCAGGGGGAATTGTAGCCTAGAAGGCTTAAAATGCCCATCGCAGTCAATGGAGTAAATAACAAGTAATCCTTTACACACTGATCTATGTCCAGGTTTTCCTAAGCTTAACCACCATAAGCAAACCTAATAGAGTGGCACTGATATGACCAGTCCAGAGTAACCTTTCCCATCACCCTCCTCTCCTGACCCATCACAGTCAATGAAGCTTATAATAAGCTGTGACGCAGATACCACAGCGCAGGTGATTTATCTGCCCTGGGCAGTGTCGCGGATAAACGAGTCCCCTGGGAAACCGCACAGGGCAACCTGAGACACTGTGTAGTGGATTTTCATCCCCTTGGGTCTTGTCTTTCACTATGCAACACCTTTACCACTCCCAGTGCTCCTGCTGCATCTCACCTTCAACCCCCACAGATGTGCCTTCATGCCCTTCACTGCCTCAAGCCATGCTTTTGTCTCATATACAAAGTCATGATGACCCCCTAGCTGTGCTTCTCCGCATAACAGTCACCTCTTCATAAGGCATTTCCATAGCTAACATATACTAGGTCATGCACACACAGCTTTGAGACATTAGATTTGCAATAGAGCTAGAGGTTAAGTGATTAGCCCGAGTGTATGGTTGCTCTAAGCACATATGGACTTTCTAAGCCGTGACGTTGGCCTTAATGGCTACCCTGTAGTGCCTGTAGTGATGAATGAAGCCTCTTTTTTGCTTTGCCAAAATCTTAAACATTAAAACCACAAGCTAACATTATGGCACAGCAGTGTAGCAACACTATAACTGACATTTCTGAGGTCTGGAGTGTGTTGTTTCCCCTGAAATCATAAACGTGTTGTTAAAGGTACCCTCTGTCAATATTAAAGGAGAAAAATATGCTATTTATTGATGTAATGGAAAATCATTTAAATGTTATGTAAACAAAAAAAACCAGATGATTTTAATTGAACTGATGGCCAGAGTAGTTGTTTAATATTTATTTCACAATCTAAACTTCTAGTGTTATGCCAGTCTTTCTGTTGTTTGGGGTTTTTTTCCACTTAGGTCATTGATTAAATGTAATTTTGTAATAAAGCGCTGTGTCGAATTGAGATGCCGGCCATGATTATGCTCTACTGGGTACATGAAACGGTCCTTGGATGTAGCTTTGATAAATAGTTGACCTGGTTAGCTAAGTTTAGCAGCAATTTCCAGGCAATTGTATCTCAAAATACCACAAAGCTGGTGTAAACTCTGCCCATGAGACAGAAAGAAAATTATTTCGTATCAATCATACATATGTGCCGGTTTAGTTTGGCTAGGACCAGTTAGCCTTCAGTGAGATGTCACTACATGAGTTAAGAGTTATGATAACTGGTCTAAGGATTAAACACTGGCTATTTTATCCAAAAAGCTTAACATTTGTGCCAAGGTATGCATTTTTCTAACTTAACGTTTCATTCATTCTCTCATGAAGTGCTGGCACTGCATATTGTTCATTTTAGCACTCTGCCAGTGTCCATAGGCAGGTACAAATGACATTAATCACCCAGCTTGACTGTCATAAATGCTGTCTTGCAAAATTCACAGTCAACCCAAAGTCCGCAGTTTATCATGCACATAATTCTTCCAGAATCATCGAAACACCTCCAATTTTGGGTTGGACTCATAAGGAACAAAATTGAAGCCTGCTAGAAACACAAGATAAGAGACACGCTAAATGACATTTGCAGCACTGCCAGGTTGTGATTGAGTTTCTGAATGTGTGTTACAGTTTGACACACAGCTGAAGTCGTGCTCCTGGGTCTTTGTTACGGAGGTGTTTCGGAACAAACATTGGCGTGCTAGTTCTCCTCTAATCCCATCAGACAGAATCATTCTTGGCCTGTAGGAGCTAGGGACATTTTGTTATATGCTGATCTTTTTTACACTGATGTATGAACAGTTTCCCCTAAGGATAACTATTGTAAGGGAAGCTGTTCGGCTGGTCTCAGATCAGTGGGAAAGGGTGGCGTCTCTCATCACCCTGTTGCACATGGCTGGATGTGGGAGTGATGAGTGATGGGCCTGCAGCTCTCTTCCAGAGGCTTTTAAACTAAACCGACTCTGGAGTGCCTCAGCCTGCTGAATTTGACCCAGAGGCGCAAGAGCTTAATACACCAGAGCGCACACACAAGCTCTTTTTCCGCCTCTCACACACTCAGTTAAACTCATACCCACACACAACTAGGCTACACGTCTGACCGGTCGTGCTTTATTTCAATATGCTGGAAAGGGGGAGGGGAGTGTATGGGGGTTCATTTTATAAGATCGAGAAGCACACACATACACCCAGAGGCACACACTAACGCTTACTTATGTTCACCACAGTCAGAACTTCACATCCCCATCTGCTCTCCATCTATTTGTAGGCTGAGAGATTTAAGGGCTTTGTATGAGCTAGTGAGAGGGCCTGATTGACCCCACACACTTGTACACACACTCCTCAGCCTGAAGGAGAATTTAGAGAACTTTTTTTGGGGGATGGGAAATGTCTGCTTTATGCACACATTCACACACTCAAATGCAGACATATGCTCCGAGTCCAATTATCTGAACTAAGTCAGGCATGATCACACACAAGACAAACACAAGCCCACAGTCTGGTTAAACAGACACACTCAGTTTCCGACACATTCGCACACACAAACAAACCTGTGTGCAGACATTAAAGAAAATATACAGAACAGACTTGGATTGGAATAAACCACTTGCTCTAACAGGTTGTCGAAAAGCATACCCGCTTGACTTGTCTCTCACTTTCTCCATCCCACTAGCACAGACAAGGCTAGCGGGTGCAGTTAATTGCTCAGGGTGAGTCAGTGATGAGTTTGGAGGTGGCACCAATGCCAGCGTTGACAGCTGTCTTTATATAAATCAAGTGCAGCTCAGCCCAGATCAGCTCGCCATCCAAAATCGCAGCCAGCAGCGCTCTTAAACATGACTCAAACCAGCAGGGAACCCAACAGACGCTGCTACTGCATGCAATCCACACTCCCACTCCCCCTCACCCCAATCCCCATTCTACCGCTTTCTCCTCTCATTTCTATCTTTCTCTTTCCCTCTTTTCTTTCCCCTTGCCTCCTCCTGCTTTCTCTCTCTCTGCTCCATCCCTCCCTCCCTCTTCTTCCTCCTCCTCCTCATAGTTACTGCCAGGAGCGCAGCTGGCACTGTCATGTCTGATAGCCTGGAACAGAGGCAGAGAGCAGGCTGGGTGGGGAGGGGGTGGGAAGCTGCAAACGGCTACAACACTACGCATTATGCATTATTGAGATACAGGAGGGAACAGCCCGTGTGTGTGTGTGTGTGTGTGTGTGTGCAGAGAGGTTTTTTGATGTGTGTTGCGAGTGTGTTTGATTCTGAGTGATGAGTGTGCCCCCCCTGGAGCTAAGAGGTGAGTAAGTAGGACCTGCATTCTCATGAAAAATTGTGCTAGAGGGGCAGGGAGAGGCGAGAATGAGCCATAATGTTCCCCTCATCCTGGGTCTATTCTGGGCAGAGCATAAAAGGAACATGCTCTTAATGTTTGAGCATGAAGCATAATGTCGTATGACATATGAGTAAGAATAGACAGCTCATTCACACCTCCATGGGAAAAACTACAAATTGTCTCTCTGCATCTCCCTCAAACACCTTGCGGCCGTATTTCCAGTGTGTGTGTGTGTGTGTGTGTGTGTGTGTGTGTGCGCGAGTGCATGTTCTGTTCCGCAGGCAGGTACAGGCAAAAGCAGTGCTGTGTTTGGTTTATTCATGACTGATAGCTAATGTCTGGAGGAGAGACAGTCATTTTCAGGGCCTTTTACAGCTCCGCCATCACTCAAGGATTAAAATGCAGGGATAGGAGAACGAGTGAGCACTGCTTTCACCCTAAAAATTACCCTGCCTCCAGCGCAGGGAAAGAGAGAAAAAAGAGCTATGGAGGGAAAAATACAGAAAGATACACACCCCAGAGGATGTGGAGAATATCAACAGGTGATATCATTTATCTAAATAATGGTTGCAGTTTCCGTAGAGAGGAGATCATGAGTGTGTTTCAGGGATTTTAGACAGCATCATAAACAGAAGGGCTAGTGAAAGAAAGATTGTGTGTTTTTCAGTGTCTGTGTGAGAGACAGTGCGAGAGAGAGAGAGAGAGAGAGAGAAAAACACATGAAACAATGCCTTTCTATTATCCCTTTATCCGGCTGAAGCAAGTCTTAAGCCTCTGTCCCTCACACTTGTCCAAAACTCTGAATTGCATTCAGAGTCTATTATAACTTTCATTCCACATGCACTGCTATCAGTATCAACTGCGCGATTTAAACCATTAGCTATGGCACGGGTCAGTCCACACTCCACAGTGTATATTACTCCTGGTCACAGCAATTAGATTATACCCACAATATAAGTGGATTTAAGTTATTGAGTTCCCATGGCTGTTGCTTTAGGCTGAGAGATCATTTGACATATGGTGTTAGTATTGAGAACAGGCAGCAGATTTGAGCAGGCAGTATAATGAAAGCATCACAGATATTGGGCTTAATCCACGTTTTAGTAGCAGGTAGAAAGTCACCAAAGGCACTAAACTCGATATATGGAAATTTGTTTCACAGTATGGAAAACAACCAAACTAGATCAGTGTGCAAACTATAATACACAAATGTTTTATCACTGTATTCCATAAATTAAAGTCAGAATTTGCAGTGAAATTTCATTTGGACCTGAGCACAAAGCTTTCTCGCCCTGCTGCACTCACCCACATAAACTACTACAATGAAATTATCAGTGCCAACCATCAAGATAGACTGCTTCATGAACTGCCTCAATGGCTGTCTAGAGACAACACACGGACACACAGCAACACGTCTAGACTAGCTGTACTCATCCACGATTATCTGTTAGACATGATATACATGATCATATGAGATGTCTGAGATGCTTTAAATTATAAATTATAAATATACATTAATATTGTACAATAACTGCTTTGAATATGTAAATGAAGAGCCTTCGTTTCTGTGGTATTGCATTCTTTATAGCACAAAAGGATTGTCATTGCTCAACATAAAAAGACAGCAGAAGAACAGATAATCATATTGTCATCAGTGTACTTTGCTGATGAAAGATCATCTGCTTGAGGAACAGACAGACAAAGGAACAGAGGAAACATGGATTTCTAGTTCAAGATAGTTTTTTCATTTTTTTTAAATGTTTGGTATAAGTAAGGAATAAAACACTGTGGGGAATGCTGTTATGAAAATAATCAACAATGGGGTGGTGGTAAGTGGCCTAGCATGAAACAGCGGGGCCTTGTCAAGTGCTTGTTTTCCAATAACTGCGTGTCCCAAAGTGTTTTATTCCTCTTATACCACAGCATTTTGCCAACACGAATAATGAGTTTCTATTCAGTAAAAAACAACGCATCATACTTTTTAAAATACTTTTTGGAGTAACAAAGTTACATTTATTGTCCTTGAAACAATTCACTCACATTACAGCAGCTATAAACAGCTGTTTCCCCTCTTTCTATTGAATGTAATAAGTCAAAACATGCAGCTTGTCATCCCGAAGATGTGTACATGTTGGACAACCTGAGGTTACAGCTTTACCTCAGACAACTCTGACACTGGGGACTACTTAAATGTCTCCTCACAGAAAACTTTACAATATCAACAATTACACATAAATCCGTTTATGTGGCGCATCTGGCTTACAAATCCCTATACAAGTTGTTGCTATAGAAACAGTAATGTAGTAGAACAAGCACATTAATATAAACCTCTGCTTTGTCTTGCAGAAAATTATTCAACACCTTTGGACCAATCAGATTTGAGAATTCAACAGTGCTGTGGTATAAATATATTTCAAATATGATTCAGAAGAAGACAGATGCAATCTCCTCATCTGAAAGACCATCAAATCTGTTTCACTACTCCACTTCACACAGAAAGAAATTGATCAGAAAAACAGCAAACCACATCATCATCATCACCATCGCCATCATCATTATCAGAATGATCATCTGCTCAAGGAGACCCAGAAAACATCAAAAAAGCCTCCCATGTTCTGGAATAAGATTCTTTGGACCAATAAAACCAAGATTAATGATGGGAAGAGAAAAGTATGGAGAAAGAAAGGAACAGCTCATGATCCAAAGTATACCACATCATGTGTCAAACA
>CM074948.1:9378235-9388613 GCA_037577455.1 Pangasius macronema | reverse complement strand
CAAAAACTCTGTCATTGTCCAAATACTTCTGGACCTGAGTGTATATTCAAAAGTATCTGTAAAAGCTTCATTAACAAAAGTTCGATTCAAGTGACTGAATCAAAAATAAACAGCTCAGAATGCATTAACCTCAGCAGAAACACCTGACCAAACACCAGAACTTAAAATCTCATCCATTCATCAACTCTACTTCTTGCATCTCCTTCTCTTGGCTCATCCCTTCTTCCCCGCACTGCAGATCAGCTCTAATGCATTTGGCTGCATTCAAACGGAGTGAATGATTTGATAAAAACCCCTTGGTCTGGGTCTTGGAAAGAGGAGAGAGGCGGAAATGATTTACAAGGCTCTGATTAGGCTAATTAGGAGCTTGATTAAGGGTTTTAATTAGAAGGAACCAGCTCTTGATCTGGAGTGGGCAGAAGAGGCGGGGCAAAAGAGTGAGTGAGAGGAGAGAACAGTGAGAGGAGAGGAGGAAGGAGGGAGCAAAGGGGGATGCAATGAACAGGGAGAAGCTGGAAACAGAGCGAGGGATGTGCATGGATACAGAGGGAAAAGAAAGAATGAAAAAACAGAAGACTAGAAAACAGAAGAAGATGAGACACCTAATTGGAGATAAAGAGATAAACATGAAATAAAATTAGAAAGCAATATCTCTCAAAAGTCGGAAAGATCCTGTTTACTGTAAAAGCCTCTAGCGTGCGCTCCAGTGTGTGGGAGTCTGAACAAGTGTCCCTATTCTCGTTTGAAGAACTATGACAATTAATTTTCAGGGCTTTATGTTCACAGATGGATCAACATCCCTTTGTATTGTTACAATGAACAATTTTCACATTTACTAATTCATCTCTGATTCTGTTTATTGCTGTCTCTCATATTTCCTCTCTCTTCCATTTTTTCTGTGGTTTTACTGGCAAAGGCCTTGTTTCTCCTTTGCTCCACTTATCAGTTTCTCTCTTTTCTCATCTCTCTTCCACATTCACTCCTATTTTCTGCTGCTGCATAATTAATTGCATACTGTGTTCACTATTGCAGCAATTATTCTGACTATAAAGACTGGGGACATTGGGGTGGGGGGAAGATTTGTAAGTAAATTGTAACATCTGAACTCGATCAAGGAAACAAGTGGTAGTATTAAATGATTAAACCTTCCTTTCATCAGCACGCACGTTTATGACTTCAAAAGCATTTCTCTACTGCATAATGCAAAATGTTACAGCCAATGACACAATACTCATTGATTTTGCTGCCAGCCATTCTTGTATAAAGTGAAAAGGGGCTTCTTTCAAAGAGAGATGTTTAAGTGACTTGCAAAATGGAAACATTACGGCATGCTTCTGAATCAAATCAAGTCATTGCAAGATGATGTCCGTTTCCAGGAAATGAAATGCTTCCATTTATAACAATCATGTGATGCCTTTTCAAATTTCATCCTGAGAGCAAATTAAAGATATTTTATTTGCTGTAAATGAAAGGCAGAACTGGTTGTGGGATGATCATTTAGAGATAAAACAGTGAATTAGTGTGGAGGAGAGGAAAGTGGAGGGGAAGAAGGGAGGAAGGAAGGTAGAAAACGATGGCATAATTACAGGCAGAGGACTGTGTGATTAAGGTTGGACTTCAAGTCCACAAACAACTGTCGAAGGAAGATAGACAGTCACACAAACACACACAATGTTCATACCCTCAAACGTCTGTTTCCCATTTGATTGTGATTCTGAGCTTTAGTGATGAACTCATTATCGCCAGGTCTTTTCAGACGCTTCAATGGAGGCAGCGAGCAGAGGAGAAAAAAAAAAAAACAATTAAAAATGAAGACAAATAAGTTCACACACCCACACACACAAACACTAACCTGAAGGGTGATCACATTATGTGTGGATGTATTTGGACTGCATTGTGCGTGGTTATCGTGAGGTTTGGTGATTTGCATTAAAATGTTCTGCTGTGTTAATTGTTTACTGCGGGCTAATTACGCTGGGTCCTGTCATTATCTACAGTCACGGAACAGTTGTGCTGTGGCCACTGAGACACACACATCCACACACAGGTATGGAGGATAAAAGAAACAGGATTGAAAATGAATGGAAGACAATCTCTGAATGTGTTCATGCCCAATTTTATGGAAGAAACTTTAAATTGGTTGGGAAAAGATTTATTAAATCATTAACATATTTCCATTTTCAAATCATAGCAGAGGTCTGCAGTAGCTTGCTGTAAGGCCCAGGCTAGCCAAATGCCTCATTGTGCCTGGAGTAGAATACTAATCACTGACCTTATCATGTAACTAATAGTGCTTTTCCACTGGACATTGTGGTATGGCACAATATTGTGATAAATCAGTGAGCACACATTTTGGAGCCTTGTAATTTTTTAACTAAATACCATAATCATAATCATACCATGCTATAGAACACAAACAGGAACTTATGGGTGTAGCTGGATATAATGCAGACCATTTATTGGTCAAATGCAACTGTCATAAGTGATCACTCGAGTACAACAATTAAAGAAAAAAAGTTAAAGCAAAGCTCACCACAAATGTTCACCACTCCTACCCAAATCCTTCAAACCAACGCCTTATCCCCCAACATCAAATCCTTCTGTTATTACTATTGGACCATCATTATTGTTGGTACTGTTTACGGTTACTGTATATTTTTAGTGTTCTTATTTTTAATACGCATCATTTATCAAACTGGATTCAAACAGATTTATTCATAAATTATTCATAGGGGCATTTACACAGTCTTCATTCATATCTCGTAATTACCGGAAAAACCTTCATATTCTACTCGTGCTGCTGAGTGTGTGTAAATTCACACATAAGAAGACTAAATAAAATTTTAACTACAATTTGTATACGGAATATACTGTTAAGTATAAATTTCTTATTTCTATTATGTTTCCAGCATTTACCAGACTTATCCTTATAGAAGTGCTTTGGAGTCTCTGTCAAAAACACATCCTCATGCTAGTTCACTAAGTGACTAAGAATTCACTAAGAATACCATCAAGGAAATTTTGCAAAAAACAGTCATTTTATTTTATTGGCATTAAATAAAAAAATATGAAATACAAAGAAAGCAAGCCAACACAAACCCATACCTTAAGACAAATAAAACTAATCATTCAACTAACTGTTTTCTCTATAACGGCATATTTACCTCCTACCCGACGGGACGGACGGATTCGGTATTTGTATATGGAGCCGACACTGGAGATTTAGCGCAGGTCACACCTATGAGGGAAAGGATTTTTAAAGGCCAGTGTGTGTTTTTTTTTTTCAGAGGATGAAAGCTGGCTTATAAATCAGTTCTGTTTGCCATGGCACTTTAGTTCCAGCAGGTCAGCCATGACACTTAAAACAGTTTAAAAATAGCAGATTCCCTGTGTGACATACTTGGTGTCTATGATCACCTGGTAACAGTGTATATCTTTTTATCTCCTCCATTTTCATGAAACACCATTTTCTTGTCACTTCACTTAATTTCACACCTAATTCACCCTTTCTGTAACTTGCCTGTAGATTTTGACCTTTTCAGGTGCTCTTACGCTGCTAAATATTCTTATTGGCGTAGAAGGGAGTCAAAATAACTTCCACTTGAAAGACGGGAAAGAAAGTGGTAAATCAACAGTAAAACACAAAGGTCGGGAGACACGCGAATGGAAAAAACAAAAAATGTGGGCAGCACTAAGTTTGGCTTATGCAAACATTTACATAAAACTTTACTAAAAGATGGATCAGTGAGGCCCATTGTCATTATGTTAGTGATGTAATTATAATTATCCATAACATTAAAACCACCTGCCTAATATAGTGTAGGTTCCCCTAGTTTAAGTCCTGTAAGTTGTGAGGTGGGGCCTCCCTGGTTTGGACTTGTTTGACCAGAACATNGGGGTGTACTTGGTCTGCAACAATGTTTAGGTAGGTGGTATGTGTCAAAGTAACATCCACATGAATGCCAGGACCCAAGGTTTCCCAGCAGAAAATTGCCCAGAGCATCATACTGCCTCCAACTGGCTTGCCTTCTTCCCATAGTGCATCCTGGTGCCATCTCTTCCCCAGGTAAGCGACGCACACACACCTGGCCATCCACATGAAGTAAAAGCAAACATAATTCATGAGACCAGGCCACCTTCTTCCATTGATCCATGGTCCAGTTCTGATGCTCCCATGCCCATTGTAGGCGCTTTCGGCAGTGGACGGGTCAGCATGGGCACTCTGACTGCACTGTGTCTACCCAGTCCCATATGCAGCAAGCTGCCATGCACTGTGTGTTCTGACACCTTTCTATCACAGCCAGCATTAAATTTTTCAGCAAATTGTGCTACAGTAGCTCTTCTGTGGGATCAGACGAGACAGACTAGCCTTCGTTCCCCTTGCGCATCAGTGCACCTTGGGCGCACCTGACCCTGTCGCCGGTTCACCGGTCGTCCTTCCTTGAACCACTTTTGGTAGGTACTAAACCACAGCATACTGGAAGACCTGCAGTTTTGGAGATGCTCTGACACAGTCTTCTAGCCATTACAATTTGTCCCTTGTCAAAGTCACTCACATCCTTATGCTTGCCCATTTTTCCTGCTTCCAACACATCAAATTCAAGAACTGACTGCTCACTTGCTGCCTAATATATCCCTCCCCTTGACAGGTGCCACTGTAACAAGATAATCCATGTTATTCACTTCACCTGTCAGTGGTTTTAATGTTAGGCAGATTGGTCTATATATAATAGTCATAGAAAAAAACAGTGTCTGGTCTTTGCAAGGCAACTGTTCTATTCCAACTTCAGGGATTGGCCTCTCAATTTACACAGGAGGTCACTGACTCTAGTCAAACAAGAAATGAGTCATTGCAAATGAGACCAATTTATAACACCAAGTCTGAATACTTTATAAGTGCAGACTCTTGAATGAAAATATAGAGCATATAAAGATTTTTTAATTTTCTTTAAATCATCTTTTGGACTCTAATGTAGGTGGTTGTGGTGTGGCACAGGTCACATTGCTTCATCATAGCTCCAGGTTTGATCCTTGGCTTGGGTTACTGTCTATGCTGATTTTCTGTGCATGTTATAGCTGTGCCTGTATGGATTTCCTCTGGGTTTAGCAAAAACATACATGTTGGTGGACTTGCTAGGCTAAATTGCCGCTAGGCATAAATGAGTAAGTGAATGTGTGTGTGTGTGTGTGTGTGTGTGTGTGTGTGTGTGTGTGTGTGCATGGTGTCCTGCATCCAATCCAGGATGTGTTCCCAACTATCTCACAGCATTCCCATGATATGCTCTGGATCCACTGCGACCCTACCCAGGATAAAGTGCTTACTAAAGTTGAATGAATGAATTAGTTTTTGAATAGTATTGTTTTCATAAGAGCAGAATAAGTCAGTGTTTTTAGAACTTGAGTGACCTGCACAGAGCCCTTACCTCAACCCCTCTGAACATTTTTGGGATGAATTGGAATGCTGACTGCACCAAAGGCCTCCTCACCCAACATCAGTGCCTGACCTCACTAATGCCCTTGTGACTGAATGGGCAAATCCCTACAGCCAAAATCTACAAAATCTAATGGAAAGTCTTTCCAGAAGAGTGGAGATTATTATAACCTCAGAGGGTGGATTCATCCGGAATGAGATGTTCTGAAAGTAGAAGTGGTAGCTCAGTGGTTAAAATGTTGGACTTCTGATTGCAAGGTCAAATCCCAGCACTGTCAAGCTGCCACTGCTGGGCCCTTGCGCAAGGCCCTTAACCTTCAACTGCTCAGTTGTGTAAATGAGATAATTGTAAATTGCTCTGGATAAGGGTGTCTGCCAAATGCTGTAAATGAAAGCACGTATATATTTTCTGGTCAGGAGTCCACAACTGTTTGACCATATAGCTGATACAGATATAGCACTTTTTAAACTAGGAGAATGACATCCCATGACTAAGTGTACCCCAGTAACCGTACTTTTCTCTATAGCACTGTATGGCGGACATCCATACATCAGTCAGCAGAAAGAAGAAACACTGAACCCTATAATCTACTCCCTAAATTTTTGGACCACCTCCAACCTGGACTACTGGCTTAAATGTGTTTGATGCATCTAAATTAGAATACCCTTCTTTAGCTGGAGTTGTGTTTGTGTGTATATAAGTGGATGAATGCCAGAGGCGGATAAAATGAGCCATTGCTGCTGCTTTGATCTAAGCGGGAGCTGACACTGCAGTCGCTGTGGTCCGTGTATATGTACACACATACACACACACCAAATTGCACACCAAGAGTGGCAACCTCCATTACATCCTAGTGCAGACTGAAATGCTTGCATTGCAAGTACATGACAGGTAAGATGGCTGCAGTCTAATTGATGTAGACTGTATCAGAGTAGTCCATCATTGCAGGTGGCATTCAGCAATCAGTTTTGAACATGCTCTGTGAATGTTCTGCATCAGATACACTGCGACAGATTACACCGCTGCACTTTGAGATCTGCTTACGAAGAGACATGACTGACAGGGTGTCTCAGAGCTCAGGGGTTTGCAGATTTGATGAAACAGGGAGATGTGGTGCTAAATGTGTCTAGGGTTTGTTTTTTTGTTGCTGATCTTTGGTTCATATCTGTCTCTCTCTCTCTGTCTCTCCATATGCTTGTCCAATCTGGTAAAGGGTAGGGTTACAAAGGTCATGACATGGACATTTCAGAACTGAAGGTAAGAAAAACATGAAGGTAGGGGTTGGGGAATATCATAAGCTTGTCTTTGTGTGAGTGAGAGAGAATGATGGAAATGGGGAGGGGTCCATCTGTCTACCTCAAATGCCATGTCTCGACAAACATAACCCCCCGCAACCCCCCCGCTTCCCCCCACACACCACTCAGTCTCTTGCTGGGATGTGGCAGTGGAAGGGTGGGTGGGGTAGATGCCCCTTTTAATGTTTCAGATCGATGAAGGAAGAAGGGGCGTGGCTGGTCTCTCACCCCATCAACCACCCGTGATGTAGCCCTCCTAACCAGATGGGGAACCACGGTTACCTCTGACCCCTCCCACTCAGGTTGATAGACAGCCTGATGCAGCCAGTAGCCGCCCCCATTCAGTATGATGGATGGCTTAAGCAGGTGGGAGACAAGGTCATGACCTGCCCACCTGAGTCCTGCATTCACAGTATAGTCTGTAGCAGTGATATTATTAAGGAGCGACATTTGCACCAATATGGAGAAGGGGAAAATATAGGCTGTATGTTATATAGGTTATTATTGTAGTAGCTGTTTAAATTCTGAACCTTTTACAGCCTTAGAGTCTGTCCATTTTATTCACCTAATCATCCAAAATTCTGAAACCTTTTTTTTAATCACTGATAAAAATGACTGTAATAAATCAGCAAATGTAGCAAAGAGCTGAATTAATGTTAAATTAATTTCCTTTTTACGCTCTAATCATTATAGTTGTGCACTTAAATAGATTTTATCCTAAGCTCATTCTGGTGCTCTTAGATGCATTAGCAAGTTTTTTTTTCTTTTGCGTTCCCTCATTTCTCCCTCCGATTCTTCATGTCTGTCCATCTGTTCATTTCTCTCTTTTTTCCCTCTCACACTCAGCACCATCTATTTATCTCCCCAGTCATTCTTCGTCATCTCTTGTTATTTCCCTGAGTTGCCCCTGGAGCCGTTGTGCTCCCAAACAAACCCTGGCGTTATCGAATTGGCTTACAGGGAGAGATGCTGTGTAATGTTTCAGCTTCTATGCGATGAGCCAAAGGGAGCAAATATTGACAGGCAATTCTCTCTTTCTCTCCCTCCATCCTTGCCTCCTCTATCTCGCTTCTCTTATTACAGTCAGACGAGGCAGATCCGTGACACCAGGGATGAAAATGGAACTAAATGAAATATTTTCCCTCCTCTCTTCTCTCCCCTGCACTCGTTCCTCTCTTCCTGTCGTTCTCTTTACTCTGCACTCTCCTCTCAATGAGAATGCAGCCGCCTTTCCACCAAGGCAAATAACCATTAGCAGTGGAGAGGGAGCAGTGGAACAGGGGCCCAAATGTAATGAAAACAAGAGAAGGTCATTTGTTTCTTTTTCAATATCCTTGTCTTGGTTTCTTTTTTGCCTCCCTCCATCCTTTTCCTGGACTCTATTTATCTTTGCTGAGGACAGAGGGGTGGGTAAAGAGTAGGGGGAAGTCAGAGAGCGGAGGTGCTCTTAGCATCTGTAATTTGTGGCCGCTAATACATGCACACAATGGTGCTTTTTCCCCTCACCGGTCACAACTTTTCTCATTACGTCTCTTTATTTACCTTCCCGTGGATGGAGAGAGAGAGAGAGAGAGAGAGAGAGAGAGTGCACTGGTAGAAGAGAGAGGGGTTTTTATTTAAACATAATTTCCTCCTCTGAAAGCTCTTCTCTTGGATGGGAAAAGCTGAGATATGCGCAAAGAGCAATCTCCTTCTTTTGTCGACCCATTTGTCCATTTCGCTCATATTGTCAACACATTATTGATCACAGATACGATGGTTACCGAGGTAGCATTTCTCCATTTCTTTCCACTGAGCCCCAAAGCTCTCATATCCCTCCATCTGCCACCTCTCCATCTCTCGCCATCCCTCGCTCTTTGTCATAGATACCCTATCTTCTTTCCCACCTTCTCTCATGCTCTCTCTCTCTCTCTCTCTCTCTCTCTCTCTCTCTCTCTGTCTCTCTCTCACTTATGATTGAAGGTTGCAGGCAAGATTCTTTATGAAACTGCAGAAAGTGCACTCCTGAGACCCACTTCAGAGGCATTCTGCAAAAGAAAGGGGGACAGACTATAAAAGAGAATGAAAGACAATAAAATACAATTAAAGATGGAGAGATAGAAAGAATGATAGAAAGAAAGACACAAAATCAAGCATAAAATCGTTCGAAAGACACTCGGACTGACGGGATGTTTGCCAAGCATGATTCGCCTGTCTCATGAATAATTGATTAAATAATGGAAATCATAATGAGGTTGAGCATTTAAATTCAGATTCAAATTAAACACTGCCTCTGAAATTCAGCCCGGTGCGTTCTGAAATCCGAGGGCTGCAGGCTGTTGTCTGATGCCGAGCCCTGATGAGTGCTGATGGGAAAATGTCATGTGATCAGCCTGCGATCGCTGGGTGGTGGCACAGTGCAATCAGTTTCCTTATCACGTAAAAGTACAGAGATCGCACACCTGGAGCCATGGGACGCAGGTGCACAGGGCATGAAAAATCTGCCAAAAAAACATGTTTACAACATGGAAACGAACATGTGATTAAGTGAATATTAAGCCGTTATGGGGAAACGATGATTTTAATGCAATAACACATCCACATGCCTAAGCTGTATAAAAACAGATCATAATGCATGAAGAAAGACATGTTTCAGTATAGTGAAAATACATAAATATAAAAAAAATATATAATAAAATATGTATATGATTACTCTTTCCACTTTCTATCAACCTGAGATCCACTTTCACTTCTTCCTGCTGCTTCAGCATCAAGTAGTTCCTTTTACGTTCAATAAATTGTGAAACCTTAAGCAATACTTAAATATCATTACTAATGTGAAGTATTCATTATTGTATTCCCGCCATCACATGCACATACTCTACAGCTCTACACATACTCATACATCATGGTAATGGCACCACAGTCTTAGAAAACACAGAATTCTACACAGAATTTTTAGCCCCACCAGAGGGACAAACCAAAGAACCCTTAGGATGCCTGATGTTCATCATCCACACACAGCCTGTGTGGTGACCAACTGTCTCTGTGATGATTGGAATACCTTATAATTGTAACTCATGGGGACATTTGGCCCCCAGACTGGGAAAAAGCTTAACTCTAGAACGCTAAATGTTTCAGTTTGTCCATCTAGAGGAACTGTTAAAGTTTCTGCGTGGAACCCTACAACAACAGAAGGCTTCATATTACCCATCTTACCATGATGAAGCATTTTCCCAAGAGTAAAAAGCAGTTAGGGTTTGGGGTTTAAGGTTTAGGGTTACAGAAATGGGTCAAGGTTAAAGAGCTTAGGTGTTAGGTATAGGTACACAATATTTAGCTACAGCAATACACAAGTCTGAAATACCTCACAAAAATAGAACTCTCTCTCTCTCTCTCTCTCTCTCTCTGTGTGTGTGTGTGTGTGTGTGTGTGTGTGTGTGCGGTTCTCATTCACAAGGATATCAGAGAGTGTCATGGGAATTGCCATCACTTCCAAAACACCTGCACGTTTCACTGAGCACCAAACCATGACACACACACACACACACACACACACACACACACACACACACACACACACACACACACACACACACAAAGAGCAAAAAAAAAAAAACACACTAATTTGAGTGTTTTATTTAAATTTTTAATGGAATCTCACAAAAAATA
>CM074948.1:9344002-9373084 GCA_037577455.1 Pangasius macronema | reverse complement strand
TTTTGGTCTTATTCCTAGTCAACTTTGCTATAGTATTAAATAGGAATCTAGGATTATTTTTTGTTATATTCTACTAGGGTAGAGAGATATGCTGCACTAAGAGCCATTCTGAGAGCCAATCCATGCTGTTTGGAATACCACCAATTTAGTTTGATGCCATTTACGTTCTAATTTTCGAGTGGTCTGTTTTAAGGGGCACGTGTGATCTTTGTACCAGGGTGCTATTTTTTTCTCTCTGATTATTTTTCTTTTTTTTTTTGGACATGTAGTCATATATGTACATATGGGAATGTACTGTATCTGTGTGTATGTTGAAGTATAATGTATATTTGAGTTTTATATTTTTATATTGTTTTTTATGTGTTTGTGTTGATGTCCTTGTTTATACTGTATGGTGACACCAAAGACAAATTTCCACTTTGTGGACAATAAAAGTAACTAACTAACTAACTAACTAACTAACTAACTAACTAACTAAGCGGACCTACATTATCTATAGTGCAGTGTAATGTTGACTCTAAGCGATCAGTCACCTGATCAAGTTCCATGGGGTCAGACAGTGATCCAGTCAAGGCTGATAACTCTGGGAGAGCATTGATAAATGTACAGTAGCTGATGTGAATGTAAGTCTGATGCAGTAGCATGGCAAACTGCACATATTGTTGACTAAGATACATTTTAATGAGATGGGGTAATGATCAGAGATGGCTTCAAACCATGGAAGTGTAAGAATAAGACTATATTTTCTCTCCTATCCTTTTGGTCCTATTATGTTCTGAATAACCCCTACTACATCTAGAATGGATACAAATGCTATTTTCAGAGCGTCTTGTGGATTAACAAAATGAATATTAAGGTCTCCAACAATTAATGCTTTGTCTACAGAAATAACCAGGTTCAAGATGAAATCCACAAATTCATAAATAAATTCTGAATAGGGTCCCTGGGGTCTGTAAATAATAATCAGTGGAATCAACTGGGTAAACTTATTATTTGTGGCTAAATATGTTAATATAAAGAATTTCAAATGCATCAAATTCATTTCCAGGTTTTTGTGCCGAGAATATTGTTATAAATAACTGCAATACCTTCTCCTCTGCCAGTTTTATTATATCTGGGCAGAGCTATTAGTAGAAATTATGAACAATTATAAAAAAATTCCTTTCAGAGTTCCTGTCAGGTTAACTTATATAATGCCTGTGGAAACCTACAGGATTTAAAATGAAAGATAAAATCCTAACCAGTGTGAGAGACCACAGATAATAACAGATTTAATAGATTTTTTTTCTTTGCTACAAAAATAAAACACCACATGAAGTCAGATTAGGACTCTGACCAACAGTCCTGATTCCCAGAACCTAGTTTCTTGAAGAATGTTCTTGCGTGAACAAACATGACTTCAAAACAAAGATGCTGGACATCAACTCAGCATGGATTTCAGTGTGGATTTTAAGTGTATCTCATGCATAAACATCATAATTGCATTTTTTACACAACTGAATTGTGTGAATTGCAGGGTTTAAGATTGGATTTTTACATAATTTACACCACAGGATATTCTACGAAGGTAATCATTTAAGAGCTTAATATTGGGATCTTTTACAATGAATGCTAGTGACTTCCTTCTTCCAATTTGAAAATGCCCATATATGGACGCAAAGACACCTCCACGTATGACATTCAAGCCATGTATGCCCATGTATATATGTACCTGATGACATTGCCATTCCAAATCACACTGTATGTGGTCTGTGATATGCATCATTTCTTGAGAACTCTCATAAAATTCCACCTCGATTTCAAAAGTTATCAAGATGATAAATTGGTCATGGCATAAATATCACTTCAAATTTATTCACAGCGTGGGCAACACAAGCTTGTTACTGCCTGTGTGTCTAAGTGTTATGGGAATACTTCAGGCACAGCTTTTTTCTTGGAAAGCATCCAATAACCGTAAAGTCCTCAGTAGCAGAACTGTTCATTTATTCTATTTCCAGTCATTATATTTTTTAGTCTCATTCCGAACCTTTCCCAGAAGTGAGCATGTTGTTAACACATTTGGGAAGCTAGGCTTGGTGCATTGATTGCCTCAGCAGTGCAACCCACTCCTAAAAAATAATGAACAACCAGACAATCATGCTGAAATGCAGGAATCCTGGGGTTCTGCATGATACAGGAGTGAAAATCCCTCTGTGCATGATCCTGGGTCCCCATATTCTGATCCTGCAAGTGTAATGCTCAACACACTACACCTTCACACACGTAATCAAACACCACACCATCTCCAATAAACATCAGATTCAACATATTGTTCATACACTCACACCATCATATGCTTGTCAGGCAGAGAAGGGAGTTTATTATTGGAGTTCATTTTAATCAAGGGTTGGAGGTGAGAGTGTTTGCACACATTTTTGGCTTTGACTCACTCCTGAATGACACAGAGAAATGGAGGAATCAAACATGGGCTGGAATACAATGGGGGTAAGGGTGCACACTACAGTGTTTTGACATTATAATTATTGCAGGGAACACAGATGCATGCACCCACATATAAATTGAGTGTCACTGTGGCACATTTACTGACACTAAGCAGACTAGAGACGTGTATTAATCTTGCGTGTATCGAAAAGGTTCAGTCAATTAGAAATACTAAAAAAGATCAAATGCCCAATTAACAACAACCAAGAAACTAGAGAATCAATCACCTTTTGTTCTTTCCCTTTCTCTCTCATCCGTTCTGTCTTTCATTCTCTCTGTAGACAAAAACAGGTGTGTCTCCCACCTTGTCTCCCCCCATCTGTTCCTCTGTGCCTGAAAAGACAAGCAAGGGAGAGGAAAGAGGGAGACAAGACGAGTGCAAATAAATTCCCAGAGGCAGAAAGGAGTAAAGACATTCCGGAGGTGTGAGCGTTTCTCTCCTCTCCTCCACCTGTTTTCTTCCAACTACCTCTGCAGGAGCCTAGGGCAAAATATGACCCTGAAACACACACACACACACACACCTGGAATTGCTGGATTGAGACATCACCTGTCATAAATGCCCAAAGGCCTACAGCAAAAACACAAATTATAGCCTCACAGAGTTTCTCTCATGTATGGATATTTTCTGTCAGAAAATCAAAATGTCTTGGCAAACATCATAAGCATGAAGATAGTCAAAACAAACATGTCCTTCGGACATAGTATAAACACACACACACACACACACACACACACACACACACACACACAGTGCAAAACCCACAAAAAAAACACGCACATGCACAGAATTGCTGGATTGAGGCATCATTTGTCAGAAATGTCTGAACCCACAAAGTGGAAACACAAATTATAGTCAAATTACTCAAATGGTGCACACTCACTCGTCTACATGTTTAGATTTGCTCTAATGTGGGGATCATCTGTCAAAAACTGTAAAATGATATAGAATATTTAAAACAGGCAGGAAATAAGATGCAGAGAGTGAGAACACATACAGTACATGTGTCAGATTTCAGCATGGGAAGTACAGTATTTCTGATACATGTATGTGAAATACATATTTGGTAATGTTTTATTTCATGGAACTCATTAGGGTTAATTAGGCTCTAACTAGAGTCAAATTAGATTACGGGTGAAAAGTTTATTCACTGTGTATTTGTCTTTATTCATAAATATCTGCATTGCTACGTAACTGGAGATTTGTTGTGTGAAAATGACCAATAATTACATTAAGAGTTAAGATAATGTGCAATAAAAATTTTAATAAACGTTTGCTACACAAACTATTGAGCATAAATCAATAAACCAAATTCACGTCTTATTATTCTTAATTGTTCATGCTAGATCTTCAGGTTCTAGGTGGCATCATTTTCACACAAATCTCCTGTTATGTATTAGTACATATAAAGACTAATAGATTGTGAATAAAGCTTTTACAAGTATCCAATTTGTATTAAACAAATAACAAGAGCGTATTTGGCCATATTTGAAGTATAATATGAAAATATTATTTTGTAGTTTGTGTTTGATTGTTATAAAACTAAATCATTAAGTAATTGTATGAAAATCTGTCCATACATGAGGTTAGAAATAGGCTAGAAGTGTTTTTTCTTTCTTTTTTTTTTTTTTTTTAAGATTTCCTAGTTGGTAATGTACTTCATTATTTGCCATACTTTTTGCTAGCTAGTGAGCTGAATGCTAGCAGGCAAAGCTTTTACAGCTTTGAAGATTTTGTAGTTTTGTATAGTTTTAAATATTTTGTAGTTTTAAATATTAAGCATGTGGTTATACTTTAAAAACAAAAGGTCATTGATTCTCCCCCTTATGGTTATAGAAAGTAGAGAAATTATAATTAATTATACTTAAGTGTAAGTACAGATAATGTGTCAAAATCTTACTCAATTAAAAGTGCAATTATCATTTTAATAGGAGTTCACCCTTTTTTTCAAAGATAAAAAATTACATAAGTTCATAATTTTTCATTTTTTATTATATAGTACTTAACTTATTAAATTTGGTAATGTTACATTTCGTGTGAAAAGTAACATTCAGTTCTTATCTAAAACTCATCACTGTAAGTTTGTCGGTCATACTCATGACTAATGCCACATAGTTTGATAATGTATTAATCAGAAATAAAATATAACGTAAAGAACCAATATTTGCCATTACCTAGAAAATCGACTTGCTGTCTAGCCAGTTGTGTTATTGATTGGAATTGATGTCTAATCTGGTATTAACAAAGAAAACTGGCCAACTTAGTTGCGAAACTTACCTCAGCATGCTTTTTCACATTAAATGGAGTTCATGCCGTGGAGACACCTCATTTTATACTAATCTTTGCTTACTCCATATTGCATATTGAAGCATTTTACTGAGGTAGGGCCAGGGGCACTCATTCTCAAGTTCCACACTGCAGTCCAGTGGCTTATCCATCCAACACAGATGGATAGCTATAGTGCTAACTACACTGTGTAGCATGAGAAGGTCAGTGCAGATGAAGAGCTGGAATGATTCTTGATAGCTTCTTTCTATACTGATGAACCTGACTGGATGCTAAACTGAATCCATTTGATTGGTATACAGTGTACAGTCACTGGCATGAGTACTTTGAAAGTCTAATTCAAAATTCTAAGCTTTTTTTTTCTTTGAAATTTAACTTCAAAGAAAATTTAAGAGTATAAGTATTCAAGCTCAGTAACATAATACTTAAGTATAGTAACAAGATACAGTTGCTCAAGTATTTTCCACCCATGCTAGCATTAGCATTAGCTATCATCCAGTAGCATGCTAAGACTACCCTAATCAAATTACATGGCTCTAGTGATCTCATGTCCTTCTTACAAAATGTATATCGCAATGTTTTCAGTACAAAACAATGTATTTTATTAATTATAGTTTGATTATTTTTTTCTGTAGTTTATTCTTATACAATTAGGGTATTTTGTATACTGTTCAATATACTACATGTTGGTACATGCACACTTGCACACTCATGCAGACACACACCCACACACACCCACACACACACACACACACACATACACACACACACACACACACACTGAATTGCTAGTTAACAGAGTGTAGGACACAGGAAGTGTAATCATCATAGCTGTTATTATGGTACACAAACTGAATCAAAGGGAGAAGAAAGGAAAAAAGAGATGGTCTTTAGCTCAAAGCACTCTATCATGAACCAAACAGACTCACATACACACACACACAAAATTACCTCTTATACTCGTACACACACTTGCAATTCCTCAGGCTTGCAGTCTATCTTTCATGTCAGTCTCTGAGTCACTCAACAACGCATTTATATTCTCTCACTCGCTCTCTAACTCACACATACACAAACACACATTCTCTCCATCAAGGCTGTCTCTAGCATAATAATACTGCTCTCAGTGTCCAAGGTCAACATAAGTGTTGTGAAAGCTACACTTTCAGTCCAATCAAACTCTCCAGCTCCTCCAGTCCGGAGCGATGCAGCCAAATGCACACTATCCACAGCTCTGAGCACGCTCGGCCTACGGCTGCCTCTGATCAATCTCCACTTCCAATATTACATGCCGAAACCCCTCGCTGTTCAACACAGACAGAGAGAGGGAGATTTCAAATGTTCTGAGATGAAAGAGGAAAAACACTAGCAGTGAAATGGCAGCAGTGACAATCAAACCATGAGGGCCTCAAAAGCCTTTCTTCCTTCTTTCTCTTTTTCTCTTTCCACCTCTTTTTTCCAGTTCTCTCTGTTGGTAGCTCTCCAAACCCCTGGGACTATAATTGCACTCTCTCTCTCTCTCTCTCTCTCTCTCTCTCTCTCTCTCTCTCTCTCTCTCTCTCTCTGTCTGTCTGTCTCTCTGTCTCTCTCTCTCTCNTCTCTCTCTCTCTCTCTCTCTCTCTCTCTCTCTCTCACACACACACACACACACACACACACACACACACACACATGGAGGCACTTCTGCTTGGCCAGATAGAATAGAGATTGTTACAATTAGTACTGCATGTATGAGAAATGGAAAGAGAGAACATGGGATAAAACTGAAGTGTCAATCAGATGCTGGCAAGCTTTATCTAAAGGCTACACAGACACAGTGGCACAAACAAACAAATCACAAAACACACACGTGTGCTTGCGTACACACCCGCACACACCCGCACACATCTCACTATCACACACACAGCTGTCACACTGAAATCCAGATGACGCTGGCTGCATGCTGGGTAAAGTCAGCGAGCGCCGCCTCACTGCAGGCTTTGGCTCATTCTGATGATGTAGCAGCCAGTAACACACACACCCACACACACACACAAGAACAGAGTATTATAGTCTAAAGCCAGTTCAAACACACAATCATCTCTCGTGTTACATATACATGTTAGACCGAATACCACAAAATTCCTCTGATATGATCATAAATCAGTCATAGCTGAATTACAGCCCACTAGCTCAGGAAAACTTGGCTCAGTCAAACAAACACAGAGCACCGGTGTACGTTTCTGAGTGTGTGTGTGTATATACACAAGTGTGTGAGGCAGTGAGGGCTCAGGTGTGGATTAAAGTCAGGGGATCAGGGGAACAGACTGAGCACGTCAGGATTAGAAAGGTGGGGGTTAATTAACGTCTCACTCCTCCCTCTTTCCCTACAGACCCTCTTTCTCTCCTTCTCACCTCCTTCTGTTTCTCTCTGGGTGGTTAGTCCAAGGTGTGTGTGTGTGTGGGTGTGTGGGTGTGTGTGTAGGACGAGGGGGTTGGAAGTAATTGCACCAAATCCACCAGATCCACTGGGATGGAGTGAGACATGGCTTTAAAGAAACACCCAGATAATGATAGACGACATTACTGAATACACATACAAATCATAACTGTCTGTCAAAGTCAATAATGACATCAGTGTATTGGGGGGTGAGAAACAGGGGTGGCAAGGTTGCTGATATTCCACACTCTACTGATGACGCTGAATCGCAGCACTCAGCAGTGTTTGTAATTTTATTCACCTCATTGCACCCTAATGCCAAACATGTGTCCTGCTTTCTGTGTCCCTTCCTTAGATCCAATGAGTAAAATGTTCCACAGGGACTGTATTGATTTTTCTTTAACCCCTGAAACTCACAGGTTATTGTTCTGTAATTCACTTTAAAGCATATTATTCATAATTCATAGCTACTATGAATGATTCAGTAACTACAGTGTAACTGATAGGAAGGTTCCGTAGGTATGAGAGTGCTACATATAGAAATGTGCATTAAAGTTTTAGAGGTATGATATGTGACAGATCTGGATGGTTTCTTTTGTTTGCTGTTTTGCAGGGAGCAGCATACAATTTATCATAACACATCTTGGTCATTTTCCTCCAATATGACTCACTTCTCTAAAATCTATCAAATAAAAAGTTGCTAGCTTGTGTATGAGAAGATTAGCTAGCTTACTCTGTTTCACTAGCCCTAAACAATACATACACAAATATCTTTGTATCTTTTACAGCAATGAAATAAACCAGATGTTTACTGATAAAAATGTATTTTTAATGCTTAAATTTGGCATTGTTGCAGGAAATTTTGACAAATCTGTGTATATTTGTTATATCTGCATTGGATATTTGTCTACAATCATTAATTTTATAGTGATCATGGTCTCTAATATGAAAGTACAGATGCAGGCATGCTGGGTTATATGCAGTGGGTTCAGAAAGTAAGATTTGCGTCGTTGTCATGTTAAATGTTGAACCTTTACCCCAGTCTGAGGTTGTGCAATCTGGAGGAGGTTTTCTTCACTTGATCACTTTTAAACAGAACTGAGTACTGGTCGGCGTTGTAGTCAGTGTACTGTCTTGTTCTGTCTTGTGTGNAACGTTGTTTCGTTTCACTATGTACTTGTATATGGATGAAATGACAATAAACTCCACTTTGACTTTGACTTTGACTTCAAGGACTTCTCTGTATTCTGCTGCATTCATCCTTAACTTAATAATGCTCAGCCTCCCCATCACTGCTGCTGAGAAGTACCACTATGCTGGCACCACCATGCTTCACCGTAGGAATGGTATTAGCCAGTTGATGAGTAATACTTGGTTTTGCCAGGGGTAGTGTTTGTTCAACTCAAAGAGATACATTTTTGTCTCATCAGACCACAGAATCTTTTCCTCATACTCTCTAAGTCCTTTAAATGCCTGTCACATGCCTTTTACTCTGGAGCAAGCTACTATCTAGCCACGCTATCATAAATGCCTAAGTGATGGATAATTTCTGAGATGATTGTCCTTCCACCAGGTTCTCCCATCTCGGTGGAGAACTTCTGAAACAGTGTTAGAGTGGCCATTGGGTTCTTGGTCCCCTGCTTGAGTTTAACTGGAAGACAAGCACTAGAAAGAGTCCCGGTGGTTCCAAAGGTCTTCCTTTTCATAAAGATGGAGCCCACTGTGAACTGTGAACTTCTGGGAATGTTCAAATACTTAGAAATTGTTTTATATCCTTTCACAGATCTACGTCTAGACACATTTGGTTCATGAAGGTCTACAGAGAGTTCCTTTCTGGTCTGACAGGCACTGTGAATTGTGGGACCTTATACACACAAGTATGTGGCTTTCTAAATCATCCAATCCAATCCAAACACTTAAATCTGCAACAGGTGGACACCAGTCAAGTTCTAGAGACATCTCAAGTTAAAATAAATAGGATACACACAAGCTCAATTTGGAGTGCCTTTAGCCAAGCATTCGAATACTTTGAATACAATATCTAAATGAGATATTTTAGTTTTTGGATCTTAGAATGCAAAACATGTTGAAACTTGAGGCAGAGATCATGGAGCAGTGGAGCAGTATGCTATGACCTGGTACAGATCCAGTACCCTGGGCTCTATCCTGAGCTCAGGTTACAGTCTTTTGGCATGTTCTGCTCATGTTCTTGTAGGTTTCCTCTGGGTTCTCTGATTTGGTAGGAATGCAGTGTGTGTGTGTGTGTGTGTGTGTGTGTGTGTGTGTGTGCAATGCCCTATGATGGACTGGCGGATTACATTCAGGGTGTATTCCTGCCTCATGCCCAGGTTCCTGGGATAGGCTCCAAGTCCACTTCAACCCTAAACAGGATAAGGCTGGTACTGAGGATGAATGAATGTCAATATTACAGATATACAGCAGCTTATCAGTATTATGGATGCAGCACCACATGAAGAGAGTTTTTGGAATACACAAAATGTTCAACAAATGCTGTGAAGCATAAAGAAGGAGAAGGAAATGTCAAAAACAGTCATGTGAAATAGGAAGGATAAACTAAGAATGAAACAAAAATCCTCTCCAAATGTAACCTCAGCCTTGCTGATGACATTAAGTAAAACATACACACATAATCCCTTTCCTGAACCCTAGAACTTCGGTTGGCTTGAAAATGGGCGCGCCCCTCACATTTGACAGATAAATGCTAACATTTTTTATTCAATCAGCACAGTTAAATTTAGACTAAAGTGGGCAATTTGAAATGATTTTTCCTGTGCTCACAGGTTTATTTTTCCATGTTACAAATGACATTTGAATGGCATTGCCCATTACCATCCCATTACTAATCAAGGCTGATGCCATCAATCCTGCATAGTAAACTGCAGGTATGAACAATGCTTCTAGATGTACACTGAAAATAACCAGAGCCAAGACCGCTGGACTCCAGCTTTAACAGCGGAAGGCTCTGAAAAAGGCTTCCAATCAGCACCCTGGCAAACACCACACTGTGAAACCACATGAGTACTTCGGTTAGAGTCGTGGTTAGGAGAGTGACTGCTGCCAGAAAATGTACTGCATGATTGTGTGCATGCTCTTTTTCAACTTGATGGTTGTGCTCCCCTTGTTCGCTTGCAGCTGCTTGGCAGGGATGAGCATGTTGGCTGAGCTTATTAAAACCTATTGGTGGAGTTTTAAGACTACTGTTGCCACAGATGTCATTGTGGACCACAATGAAGTTGTAAGCGGTACTTACAGAGATAACAATGTGATACTATCCATGTGGTGAAGAGTACTGATGGTGGAGTTCAGATATACACAGCAGGAAGATCATACAGACCTGGGAGAGAGTTCAGGATTCTTCAGAGAAACTGAATCACACCCATTAATACATTTATAACACAAAAATGCTTCATGTTTACACAGCACTTTTTTTTGCAGATGTGCTATTAACAGAAATGTAAGCCCAAGCAATATTTTTCCACCTAATCTCATCTGTACCATATGTATGATTACTACTGACAGAACTTTTCAACTTTTCCCGGTACTGAGAGAAAAAAAGAATGTTGTTGGGACAGCTGTCTGCTGCAACAACTGTTCTTACACTTAAGTGGTTTTCAAGTAAACAGGTTTCTCCATTTAATTCTTCAATTAGGTGTCCAAATCTTCTTGTTGTAATCATAAATTAAATTCAATTCAGTATACTTTTATTTGTATAGCATGTTTAACAGTAGACATTATCACAAAGCAGGTTTACAGATATCTGGTGTAGACGTAAAATCCCTAATGAGCAAGCCAGATGTGACAGTGAAGAGGACAAACCCTCTGAGGAGGAAACCAGGAGAGGAACCCGACTCTAAGGGAACCCATCCTCTTCTGGGTGAAGCTGGCTAGATTCTAAATCATTACAGTGCACAGGTGTAGAAGAGTAAATACCAGATAAGGTGTTGAAACTATGTTCAGTATGAGCATATTGTGAATAAGAGTCCTGGAATGAGCGCAAGACAGTCTTTATGATTACACCAGCAGTTCTTAGGTAGAAATCTACAGTATCAAGGTGAGATTATCCACTGAAGCATAGGTGAGACTTGGGAATAAAGTATTTTGGGAAGTATCGACCTGGGACCATCCACAACAACACAAGGTGAGTCATAAATGATGAAAGCTCCAAGCAGAAGTAGAGCATCAGGACAAATCAGGGAGGTCCGGAGGGTGAGAGGAGGCACAGCAGTAGAAGTGTGTCAGGATCAGGTACACATACAGCTCAACACATTTTTAGGTATTCTCTAAATGTACAGTGGTTTAGAGTTCATTTATTGAGCATGTCCTGGGTGACATTGGCAACAGTGGCAATACTAGGACTATAAAGAAATCAGTTTCTTCCAGATGTTGGATGGACACCATGTTATCAACCAGGTATGTGGGGAAAAAAATAACTGGGGTGGCAAATCAGATTTCAGAGCTTGTCTGTGCCACTCCAGACACCCCAACACCATCTCCCCTGATTGGAAAGTTTTTCATAAAACACACATATACATAAACAAAATATGTAAACATGCAAGCAGATAAGTCTGGTGGATAGACAAACACACCCAGACAGGAGGCTGACAGCAACAAATGTACCATAAAATTATTGAGGAGACGTCACAATAACCAAGCCAACATCACTCTAATTGAGTGAACTCCACTGACACCCACCGTGCTAGCTACAGAACGGCGAGGAAGTGTCTCTGGCAGTAACATAAGAAGCAGGGGAGCGAGAAAGAAAGATGAGAGGAGAGATAGCAGGGGCTGAATGAGTCTGATAGACAGGCGAACTGATAAGAGAAATGGAGGAGAGACAGAGGGATGTTGACAGATTTATAAAGACAAAGAGACAGATACAGACACAATATCCACTGTCAATAGAAACAATAAGACATATACTTTTTAATCTCTTTCTCTTTCACACACATATAACAGTTGTATTTTCTGTATTTCTCTCACGTGCAAACACACTTGAACTGAGTCCGAAGAAGTGGGCGGAGCATCCTTTGAACCCACCATATGAGATACATGTCATTATCAAATATTCATGCTATGGATTTGTCTCATTAATTATTCATCGGACCATCTACTCCCTCTTACTCATTGCCCCCCTGAGTGGAGGGATCAGCTGTGTGTGTGTGTGTGTGTGTGTGTGTGTGTGTGTGTGTGTGTGTGTGTGTGTGTGTGTGTGTGTGTCTGGGCTTGCTAGTACATGCCAGTGAAAGTGTGCAGTCACATCACAGTGAACTATCAAACGCATTAAACTATCACAGTGGTCAAGTACTTCCTCTCCTCTGTCACACCGCTCCTCCTTCCACTTACACACTCGGATGTATTCTAATTACACCTACATATGCACACACACTCACACACAAAACTGGCTCATCAGAAGTACTTCTGAAAATGGAAGATTTGTGGAACAGAACAGCAGACTCTTAGAAAAGAAGTGTTCCTCAATGTTTTTTTTGGCAAATACTCAGTGTAAGGCAAGTGGACGTGGGAGTAAAGAGGAAATAGTAACCATAGAAGCACATGTTTTTGTTCAAACAAAATTGTGTCATGTAGAGTTAGAGATGAGAATGTTGCTCTTTGAATTGAATTAAATCATTTTAGAAGTGTTAGGGAAGATTTTAAAAATGTAGTTTAGCTAGGCTACAAAAAGCCTTCCCTGAAATAGTTACTCCATAAGAAACCATCATTGGAACACTGGACACAAGGCAGGAATGCACCCAGTCCATTACAAGGCACCATTCAGAAACACGTTCACACCTAGGAGCAACTTTTAGCATAGCCAATCCACTTATATGCATGTTTTTAGGAGGTGGGAGGAAACCGGAGAACCTGGAGGGAACCTACATAGATATGGGAAGAACATGCAAAACTCTGCACAGACAGTAACCCGAGGTCAGGATGGAACTGGGGACCCTGGAGTTGTAAGACAGCAACGCTACCTGCAGCACCACCATGCTGCCAGGGAGTCTAAGTAGGAAAAAAGAAATTCATCTCATCCCAGGAACAGAATTGAAGTTCCTGAAAATTTCCTTCTGTGTCACTACTGGAACATTGGAAGTGGGCCACCAATTCAGCTGAGAATGAAGATAGATGTCAAATATCTAACAAAGACATGATGAGTTTTCTCACTTCCACTCTCAGAAACATACACTATATGGCCAAAAGTATGCGGACACCTGATGATCACACCCATATGTGGGTCTTTCCAAAACTTTTGCCACAAAGGTGGAAGCACAAAATTGTATAGAATGTCTTTGTGTGCTGTAGCACTACTATTTCCCTTCACTGGAACTAAGAGGCCCAAACCTATTACAGCATGACAGTGTCACCGTGCACAAAGTGAGGTTCATGAAGATATGGTTTGCCAAGTTTGGTGTGGAAGAACTAGAGTGCTCTGCACAGAGCCCTGACCTCACCCCCATTGAACACTTTTGGGATGAACAGGAATGCTGACTACATGCCAGGCCTCCTCACCTGATATCAGTGCCTGACCTCACTAATGCTCTTGTGGCTGAATGAGCAATTCCCCACAGCAATGCTCCAAAATCTAGGAGAAATCCTTCCCAGAAGAATGGAGGATATTATAAAAGCAAAGGGAGACTAAATCAGGAATGGGATGTTCAAGAAGCACATATGAGTGTTATGGTCAGGTGTCCACAAACGTTTGGCCATATAGTGTGCATGAACTCCTACAGACTATGACACAGTGAGTGAATCAGTGGTTAATGGTCTGAACTGATCGACAGAATTCCTAGAGCCACTGCTGAACCCTTGAGCTGGACCTTTGCTAAATCAATCTAAAGGGTAACTCAAAATAAAATGTACTATCACAGATAATAAAATGGTTAAAGAGCAAATTTTTGTCTTCTGCTGTAATCTCTGCAATCAGTGCTCTAACATCTTGAAGGTCAGACATATTAGCATTCAGGAGCAGAGTTTGTTTGTGAGGCCAGTTTGGATAGCTTCTGTGAGTACTGTGTGTCATTCTGTTGTGTTGTGTGTGTGTGTGTGTGTGTTCGAATGCGACTCTAGCAAAGTTAGCAGGTGTGTATGTTTCAATACAGTTCCAGCAGAGTTCACAGGTGTGTTCCAATGCACCATGTTGTGTGTGTATATGAATGCGCTGATTAACAATCAGTGGGCATTGTGTTAGCTCATTGTGTTGTGCCAGTGTTTATCTGGGCTGAATCGTGACTGGGTGACAGAATGGGGCTGTGAATATATGACTGTGTGTGTGGGTATGTGTGTGTGTGTGTGTGTGTGTGTGTGTGTGGCTAGTTGTAATGTCTGTGTTTCTCTGGTTTTCATCATGTTCACTCAATGAATAAATACACTTTAAGATTGCACAGCAGTCTGCGTAATTTTTGCTTAGAAAATAAGCATGTTTCTACTTTTCTTTAATACTTTAACACTACAACTGCTTGCGCTAGCATGATCGTATGTGTGTGTCCTGCAGAACATCTCATTTAGAAAGTCATGCTGTAGACTGGACGTTCCAGTCCTAAATTAGGCCAGCGTCCATTAATAATGAATATCCAAAATAGCTGCACCACAAATCAGACTCCCTGGACACTCACTGCCACTTAGGCAGTGCGGAACCTTCAGCTAAATGACATACTGTGGGGACACACACACACACACACACACACACACACACGCACACACACTGATACAAAGAAAACCAACAAACAAACTGTCGGTCTTCTCTCTTTTTATTCTTAATATTTTAAATACATAGGTAGTTCATCTCATTTCGCATTCTGTGTATCCTCTTTCTCTCTCTCTCTCTCTCTATGTGTGTGTGTGTGTGTGTGTGTGTGTGTGTGTGTGTGTGTATGTGTACTGCAGTGTTATGGTCTTTTCCCTGAGGAGAGCTGTCTGTCCCTCAATGGTAATAAAAGCACTTCATTAAATCAGTTCATTTCTCAATGGGCTCATCACAGACTGCAGGCTCATATAAGGAGGCAGGACTGCACCATTCCACGATGCTAAAGAAAGGTTCAGAAATCAGTGCTAATACCATCATGCAAACACACTTAACCAGCCACAGGAGATGAATTCACAGGAGAACACAACATTATGAGTTGTTACTATGTTTTTATGGTTTTATTATGATACCTGGTACTGTGGTTTGAACTGTGGTACCTCATGGTGACTGTGATTAGTGAAGAGTAATCTACAACATTACCATGGTTTTACTATGGGGCTTTATGGTAATTACGAAACTACCACAGTTTAACTATGCTCTGTTAACTGAATGTTATTCTGTGGACCCACGATCTCATGATCTCTTATAACACTGCCATATTGTTCTATATGGTTGAAAGGAATTGGATAATTAAAAAGAGTTCTTAGCTTCCAAAAAGGGTTGTTTTTCTCATATCATAAAGGAAACCTTTCTGATAGGAAAACACACTGTTGTAGGATTGTACATAGAATCCTTAAGGAATCCCCCAGAGGGACAATCAAAATAGTGATAAGGTTTCTAAGAGTATACAGACAAGACTAATTAAAGGAACAATAAATGAATGGTAGTTACATATATAACTGTGGTTCAATGAACACCAGGGAGAATAACCTGGATACCTTCTTGTGAGAATGCAACCACATGCTGAGACTGCCCAACAAAGTCATAAAGTGACCATAGAGTATGTCTCGATCGATGTGGGCGCTGAATGACCCTGGCAATTTTCGCTTATGTAACTATGTAATTATGGTTCATAAAACCACAATTACATACACTATATGGTCAAAAGTATGTGGACACCTGACCATGACACCCCAGTGACACCCCAAACTGTTGGAAGCTTACAAATGTCTTTATATACTGTAACTTTAAGATTTCCCTTCACTTAAACTAAAGTGTTTGCCTGTGAACAGGCAATCGTTAATGATCACTGCAGTCACACCACTGGTAAGGGCAATGCTGCAGAACCTGGGCTTATAAGGAGAGGTCTTAAAAGACTCCAGCACAAGGGTCTTGGAGGAGCATGGTGGAAGAAGGAGTCTTGCTTCCTTTATAAATATTGTAACAAGGTTATGCATCCCCAGTGAGATGTAATCCACAGTGCTGTGGTGTGTCACAGTGCCCACTATATACCCTTTAGTGTACAATGGGGAACTTGCTTGTACAGCAAATGGAGAGGCCAGTCGGTAGCCAGTGCTTTCTGTCCTTGCCAAACATTTTCCAGATCTAGGACAACACTTATGGGTGCAGACACCACTCTCTAGGGCATGTGCTGTCTTGACAGTGCGTTGGCTGCACCTTTATGAAGTCCCAGTAGGCAAATTGCTCACAATGAGTCTAACCCTTAATGGGCCACATGAGCATTTTTTTGCCAGGGGGAAGAGGCCTAGTGATTGACATTTTTGACTGTCACAATGTTGTATGAATGTCCTAGAATAGGTAAGAGGAACTTGAAGGCCAGTTAACCTGCCCTCAGTTCCAGCTAGTTGATGGATTTCACACCAGTGCTCTATAAACCCCCTAAGGGTGCTAGAAGACCAGTCCATTTGGAAATGGAGAACAGGCCCATGTTCAAGCCCAAGTGCCCCACTGCCTTGACCAGTTCCAATACTACCATTCTTCCAGTGTAGTTGTTGCCTGTTTGGTGCAGATTTATTTCTACAATTATCAATTTTAGCTGACCCAAGTCTGATGGGTTATGACAGACATGAGAGAACATGGGACATAAAATAAAATCAACAGAAGCTTTGGCGTATCAGTAATTGGTATCATGGTGTCATGGGATCAGAGCATCCCTGTGCATTACAGATTAAATGTAATACACTCTATCACTCTAAAGGATCCATCAGTTGCTGAGGGGAACCTCTAAAAGTCTTATGCTGAACACTTTAAGAGAGTGTTTCCATTTCAGAAAGCCTAGGAAGACTGTTAACTATTCAAAGAACCCTTGAGACACCATTTTAGTAAGAGACATTGCGTAAACAGCCCTAGTTATCATAGTTATCCCAGTTCTATATAAATAGTGGTGAATAGAATAAGTACATGTCTGTAATATTAACTTAATGTGAGTGTGTGTTTTTGTATTCGGGATGGTATTCCTGTCTGTGAATAAGAACCTACAGGTATTAATCCAGGAGGTTGGTACAGATGCTGGTATTCATCAAGTGCTTAGGGATGAATGGAGCTATTGACTGACTATGCCACATGAAACCCAAGCCGAAGAGCAAAAGCCAAAGTCATGTATTGACTCCTCTATCCATCTGACACACGCACACACACACACACACACACACACACACACACACACACACACACATGCACGCACGCACGCACAGCATATCAGAATCACTCACTCTGCCTCTTCTTGTCTTTTGTTGAGCCTTTCTTGCACATCCCTGAACCCTGAACCCCAAACCTCAACTCGTCTGTATCAGGCGGTGTGTACTATATCTCTCCTGCTTGTGCCTTTGTGCTTACAAGAGCCTCATTTTCTTCTTTGATTTGATTGGAGTGACCCACAGAGTGTGAGCACAATAGAAGGTGGCTGGTGTATGTGTCCACAATTATTTATTTATTTATTTATTTATTTATTTATTTGGGAGATTGGGGTGTGTGTGGGGGGGGTGGGTTTGTGTGTGTGTGTGTGTGTGTGTGTGTGTGTGTGTGTGTGGGGGGGGGGGGGTGCGTATATAACCTAAGACAAAAGGAAATTAAAAGAGAGGAGCAGGTATAAAAGGGGATGAAAGCGAGAGCACAGAATAGGCTGATTAGTTTGGCTCTTCTCTCTCAGTTTCAGGTTTTTTTATCTTTGGTTTCAAAGGCTGAACTAGATGGAAAATCATCCAGCAGCAGCTCCCGTACGCGTAAACACATCACCGCATTCTAATGGGCAGAACACGCCGTTTCCACGACAACATGCCTGAAACATGTGCTGAGATGGAGGGATGGAGGGGGGAAGAGGGGGTTCAGGAAAACAGCACACTCCTCTCCTCTCTCTCTCTTTCTCTCGCTGTAATATTTGTGTATGTTTGGCTGTGAAATCGGGCCACACAGTACCTTGTCTCATATTTGCATTAATTATCTTGTTTGTCAGTAAGCATGCTGCAATGTCTGAACTTGTCTTCCCTGACTGGCTGCATTCCTGTTCGCCTCTCTTTCCTATAAACATTCAACACTGTTCACACCTCCCTCAACACACAACTCATTCTGATGACATCTTTTGAAAGAGTCATAGCAGGTCCAGCAAAGCCATGGTGCCTTCAGGCTCCAGACAGAGAACTGGTCCAATATGACGTAGCACATTGTTATCATTTGTCCTCTGACACACAGCTACTCATGTCACAGACGTGTGTAGAATCCCTAGGCTCCTTGGTTCAGAGCAGTGTTTCGGTTCTTGCACATGCTTACAGTATTATGTGCTTTCTGGGTTGATTGGGACCATATTTTATTGTCACAAATACAAGAACAGGAATAGTCTATATTTCTGATACATATATTTCTGCCAATATGAGCAGAAAAATCAGAAAAATTAATCATTAATGTAGGCATGATATAATACAGCGGTGAAATGCTTCCATGAGTCAGAGCTGGGGAGAATTTCTAATGCATATATTTAAAATATTTATGAATTGGTGATAGGAGAAAAATGTCATTTATATCAAAATGCAAATACAGAAAATGCTTTGACACAAGTAAACTCATGCTCATGACATTCTGGTGGATTTCAATCCAGGAAGTCATACAAGCCATCACTGTTGTTACAGGATGTTTAAAAATAGTTTAAAACAAAATATTTACATTGTTATACTTAATTATTCATCATACATTTGCTAAGTTAATGAGCTTGATTATACCTAGCAGGAAACAATGTTTTGATGTAGTAGGCATTAAAAGCTCTTGTTAACACAAGAGAAAAACACAACAAAGTTAACGGTGACTGTACATTGTGGATGTAATTAATTTGAATACATTATTTCCAGTGAACCATTAATATGTTCTAAGCATATACAAATACAAATCTGAAATCTATTATTTTGACAGAAAGGTTAACAGGGCATCTGGTTGTGAGGTGCGTCTTGCATGTCTTTTTTGTTGTGATGTGTAGGATCCCAGTTGCAAGTGGGAGGTTCTTACTTTGGCTGTAAAGTATAGGCTGCCATCCTATATGAATCTCATGAGACAAAGAAATACCACATTCACTAACATGATGGATGAGTTTACACTGGTACATTTACACACACTGGGTAAAGTGACATGTCTTTCTCAGCATGTGAAACACTTGTATTTCTGATGTACGGATAATCTCCTTTTCCCTCGTTTAATCTTCAATCTTATATCTTACAATAGAAATGGTTCTGTGCGTCATAGACACACTGTCTGCACTTACACTTTGCTTTTTTGTGAAAATGTATTAGATTTATTATCTATCTATAAAACAAGAATGTTTTTAAATTAGCCCAATCCGTCAACCCTGTCATTAACTGTCTTGGCTCCACCTCCACCAAAAGGTGACCAATGGATCTCTTGTTACAGTTCCCATTTATGGACTATATGAAGATTAACGTTTGTTAACTAGCTGATATAAACAGTGGGCCTCTACCCCACCTGTGTCTATGGGTAAGCCATTCATTCATTTAGCCATTCATTCATTTATCCTTAGTAGCTGCCTGGTCAGGTCATGGTAGTTTAAATTAAGCAATTAGCCCCTTCTGGTTTAGGCCACAGCCACTTTAGGTTTTAATCTGAATACATATATAGATGTTTGGAGCACTAAACAGACACAGATAGTGGTAATGCAGTAATATTTCACAAATCAAAGAGTTAGTATTACTGCCTGTCACTGATTGTACTGCTAGGTATCTGAAGGATAACTAGCATTACCCATTATCCACCAGAATCTGATCTCATTATTTTGAACATACAAAATGTATTTGTGTATGTTGAAAATATATTAATTTTTATATGCTTTTCAATTGCAAAATTTTATACACCTTTTACCTTCTGTTGTATTTTATATCATGTATCAAAATACATTTTGGTATAGTTTTCCATCCTTGTGTAAGAATGAAACATATATCAGCATGCCAGAAACACTATGTTCCAACAGATCCAGTGATGCAGTGTTGCAGCATGGTTCAAATATTCTTCCTAAGAATGCATTTACCAAAAGAAAAGGCACTTTATACACTACACTGCACTGGCACCAAATACCACAGCTGCAATCTGTTTGGGTTCCACGCTAATAACTTAGCAAGAAGTTGTTCCTATGTGATTTGATGGCTTGACTGACAGGCTTTATGAGAATAATTTCGCCTTTATTTCCCTCCTGCACTGATTTCATTGCAGAGAGAAGGAGAGAGAGAGAGAGAGAGAGAGAGAGAGAGGGAGAGAGAGAGAGAGACTCTGGCCTGTTCATGTCATTTCTGATTGGAATTATGATTCACACAACCACAGGTAGCCATTATTGCTAATCATTGCACGCTTAGGTTGTCAAGGAAATGGAGTCAAAAAAGACGGACACCTGAAAGGCGAGAGAAAATAGAGGATTGAGAAAGAAAGCATGGCAGCAGGAAAAGAAGGAAAAGGGAAGAGAAACCTACGAAGGCAAGGAATTAAAGATCAAAACAAGTGTTTACTGAGCTTTTTGCTTCTCCTGACCTCTCATTAGATTGACCACATGAGCACAAGGTGGTAAATCCAGAGTTGATAGATATCAGCTCCTCAACCCCTGCCAGCCGCATGCTAATGTTTTTTTTCTGCCTAACACTCCTGTAAGTCCCCAACGATGAATAAAAACGTTTGGCTGTACATATCCTCCAGAATTAGTACACTGATTTATCCAAATCCCTTCAGTTCAGATCCAAATGTATTTGTATAAATCTGTTGTATTATGGTCTGATATGGTGCATGACATGGAGGTCTGATTTCAGCAACAGAAGCAAGCGGCAATTTAACAATACAACAATCAACATTTAAAGTGAGATGTTCTCAATTCAATGAAAATAAGGTGTGATTCGGTAAAGCAACAAATCCAAACCAACTTTAGTTCCTACCTACAATCAGCCCCCTATTTGACATGCAAAAATGGAAGAAAAACTGTGATATACAACTTTGCATTAAATGTGTATATAGAAAATATACGAAGAAAAATAATGCTCTGAAGGAAGGTTCGAGATTGATGGTATCTCTGGTGAGTGCGCATATCTAGTACAGGTAGCTTGCTTTGCTAATCTGCCAACAAAGCTAGTACAAAGCCTAGCACATAACAAGTAAATAAAAAATTCCACACTGATTAGTACATTATATAATTTGTGTTTAATTAGTTAGCTTTAGAAGTATTTTCATGTTGGCTATTACTTTTTCTCTTTGGAGCAAAGAAACAATGCTGCACACCCAAAAGCTCATCAGTAGCAGTTGCTACACACCCACATGAGACAAACTATAAGGCACACGAGCGACTTGTCACTTGCTAGTGTGAATGTTGGATAGGGTATAATTTACACTTTGTTTTTTTTTTATTACTTTTTCTCTATCTTTTGGCAGTTTTTTTCATGTGTGTATCTGGTGTTTATGGGGAAAATGGCATGATTTGGGTACAATATGATCAGTTGTGTACGCTTTTCTTGAAGTGTGAAGCTAGCAGGATACATTTCATCCCAGAGTGACTGGTTCACTTGAACCTAAGGTCTTCTAAAATCACATGGGATTACTGAGTGTGTGCATTGTGTGTACACATCCGTGTGCCAATAATTTGAGAGTTTAATGGCATGACAGTGCTGACATCCTCTCACTCTCCAGTCTGTAATTACCACAGATCACACTTTCATCTTTCACACTGTGAAACACACTGATATGGATGCACTAGAACACAGCAACGCAACAGTGTAGCAAGACAAGCACACTAACAAACACACCTGTTGCAGATAAGAATCATTGTTCTTGGCGAGCACCATTGTTACACACACACACACACACACCGTCTGTCTTGGCGTCTTTCTCCTTCCAGACAGACGGCCACGCCATCACCAAGGTTACGGCGCCATTGTGTATTTTGTTGCCAGGTAACCAGTCACCGTGGCAATGATGGAGAATCTGAACGAACGGTGGGGCTCTGATATAAATCGTTCCCTCTTTTTCTCCCGCTGCTTCTCCCATCCGCCTGGCTGAAGACAAAACGGACACTGGCGCAAACAGTGGTGGAGAGGAATGATGTGTTGTTTGATTTCATTTCCTCATTCCCTCCATCTTGGTCAGTAACCATTTAATGAAATGTCTCGTCTCGTAATCCTTTTTCAGCTTTCTCTTTTTATCACTCCAAATAATGGAAAGTGTAGCTAGGTTAGCATCTGGTATATTCAGTTAATTCTGCACTGTCAGTGGTTATCTTGCCTCTTTTCTCTCCATCCATCTTTTATACTTTAAAAAAGGCACTGAGGAAGAGGTAGAACTATCGATTTTTGACTTTGTTTTTTTTAAAATTATTCTGTCCTCTTCTTTATTGTGTGTATCGTCCCATGGCTGTGTGGTCTATGTGTAGTCTATGCGGCTGAATATAATAATGAATATACACTCAGTGACCACTGTTAAGAACACCTGTACACCTGTTTATCCATGTGGTGGACACTGGCCCACCGAAACTAGAGAGGTAACAAAAAGAGGTTGCAAAAAGACCAGGCAACGTTTTTACAGATTTTAACTGTGTGGGTTTGTCTGTGCTCATTGTTGCCTCAGATTTCTGTTATTATCTTACAAGAGTAGGACCTGATATGGTCTTCTGCTATTGTAGCCCATCCTCCTAAAGTTTCACATTTTGTGAATTCTGAGATGCTTTTCTGTACACCACGGTTGTGTAGAGTGGTTATTTGAATTACTATAGCCTTCTTGCCACCATGAAGCAGTCTGGCAATTCTTCTGAGATTTTCAGATTTTCATGACCTCTCATCAACAAGCTGTTTTTTTCTTTTCCCAGAACTGCATGATGATTTCTTTGGTACCATTCTGTGTGAATTCTAGAGACTGTTGTGCACGAAAATCTCAGGGGCCTGTATCTGCATGACTTTATGCTGCCACATAATTAACTGATTGGATAATTGCCGGTGTACAGGTATTCCCATTAAAGTGGTTGGTGAGTGTATGTGTGTGATTATGTGTCACACCAACCTCATATATATATATGAAGCATGAAAAGGATAGAACTAGGTAGGGGTGTGTGTATGTGTGTGTTTCTCCCTTGGAGAAGGCGTGGAGCAAATACTGCATTGATTTATATGGAAATACAGCCTGTTCACACAGCAAAGCCTGCTTCCCCTACCCATCACCATCATACTCACACTTTCATCTCCCATCACCACTCAACAGGAAAAAGTGTGTGTTTTAAATGCATGACTGTTCTTGAGAGAATTTCGGAGAAGACGTTGAGACTTTTCATTCCTCATATGGCTCTTGAGATTGACATGGCAATGAACAGCTACTGCATGATCTCACATGTTCTTCACCTGTGTGTGTGTATATGTGTGTGTATCGCACAGCCTCCTGCACACTTTGTGATAATTTGTCCTAGCAGCATGTGACTGTGGCTACTCTGAATAACTGTATATCAGGTCACCCAGACTACAGGTGAGAATGGGATCTATACATTAAGGCACATGCAGTCCCTACAGAGAGCTCAGTCTCTCTCCCCGCTGACAGTCCACAGGGACAGCTATAGCACTGATGACAGTCCTACAGTCCTGATGACAGGAATACTGCCTACAAGCTCTAATATACTAATGAGATCACTCTACCTTGCTCTCTCTCTCTCTCTCTCTCTCTCTCTCTCTCTCTCTCGCACTTCTCTTCTCTTTTCATTTACACTTCCTACTACACATCTCACAGTCATATTGTCTCTCAGCCTCTAAGACTCTCTCACTCTTGGGAGGAGATTGAATCAGCGCTTTGACCCCCTCTACAGCACCTGCTCCTCATAGAATGGCAAATACCTGAAGGAGAGAAAGAAATAAACTGAGACAAAGAAAGAAAGAAAGAAAGAAAGAAAGAAAGAAAGAAAGAAAGAAAGAAAGAAAGATATGAATGGGGAGAGCATTAAGTGAGAAAGCATTGCTGTGAATTCCTGTTGAACATATTTGTGTCATCGCTGTCATCAGTATAACTGATATCATCATCATCGTCATAATTACTGTAATTGTCATTATCATATATATATCACACATCGCCACACACAATTTGTGTAATTTTTTATGACAGATTTATGACCAAAGTCTTGCAGATCAGAGCAATCCATAACCCTTCACTCCTGCGAAAACAAAGCCTTCAACATAATAGAGGTAAATGTACTTATTCTGTGTTATGTTATTAATGTTCAAATAGATACAGTGAGTCTTAAAGTTGGCCAATTAACATACTTAGTGATGTTTAGCAATAAATACTAAGATGATTTCTAATATGATTTCTATTTCCAGAGGTTCAGATTGCAGATATATACAACATATGGCCAAATGTATGTGCACACCTGACCATTACACCCATATGTGCTTGTTGAATATTCCATTCCAGAGTTGGTCTCCTCTTTGCTGCTATAATAACCTCTACACTTCTGGGAAGGCATCCACTAAGTTTTGAAGTGTGGCTGTGGGAATTTCTGCCCATTCAGCCACAAGAGCATTAGTGAGGCTGAGTACTGATGTTGGGCAACATGACCTGGCATGCAGTCGGCGTTCCAATTCATGCCAAAGTGGTTCAGTGGGGTTGAGGTCAGGGCTCTGTGCAAGCCGCACAAAATCAAAATTTTGTCACTGCCTGTCCACCTACTCCACCTTTTCTATCATCACAAAATGGCTAATATAACATATATGTATGATTATAATGGTCACAAAGTGGGTTCTTTCTGCCCCCTGATAGCTAGCTAAGACAGACAGACAGACAGTTAGACAGATATATAGATAGCTAGGTATTGCTAGAAGTAAGACAGTGATACAAGAGATTGACAATAATCTTGAATGAGACCATAGGGCATACAGAGATTATTTAATGAAGAAAAAAGGGGAAAAATTATTCAAAAGAAGGTTTAACTTTTATAGCATAGTTATGTGTATCTTTAACTCATGTACAAGGATTTTGACTAGTTTGAGTTTGTGTAACTCAGAGTAATTCATTGTTTTTATAAGCCATTTCCTCCCAATTTGGTCATTTGCCCAGTCCCACTCACAGGGTGGCACCTCCTGGAAACATGCAGGCAGGTGGCTACTGCAAATTACCCCCTAGGTGTGAATGCGCGTGTGTGTCTGTGTGTGAATGTGTGTATATGGTGCCCTGTGATTGATGGTGTCCCATCCAGGGTATATTCCCTCCTTGCGTCTATCGTTCTCGGGATCAGCTCTGGACTCACCACGACCATGATCAGAATAAAGCAGTTACTGAAGATGAATGAGTGAATAATATTTATAAGATATGTAATATAAATAGGTCAAATGTGCACTAATAAATGCAAGTACCAAATATTCTACTTATTGGACAGTACCTGGAGATTCACTGTGTATGATATTGCACTTGTTCAAGTCTAGGCTTCTCTAAGATGAGCCCCCTAATGCCTGTTACTAAATGTAGTGTTCAAATGGACAAGGGAGATGGTACCATTATTGTCCATAAGTCCAGCACATCCAGAGGGTCAAGTTTTAACCCAATGACAGTACATGCTTCTTGATGAGTTTCTTCAGCTTGTTGGACTTTTTCACTGCACTACTCCAGCACACACTGGCTGAGAACCTGGCACTTGCTACAACAGACTGATAGAACATGTGTCAACATGGAAGCAAAGCAAACCTGACATCTGGTTTTCTAGCCTCTTATTTCATTCACAGAATGTTACATGGCAACTCTGGCATTGTGTCTTCCACTGATTCGTTAATCTTTGGCACCAACATGACTTCACCCCATGTTTTCCCCTAAAAGAGAGGCAGTATTGACAAGGCCATTTTTTTAATGACTCATGCATCATTGTGTCAGCTTCGTGTATGTAGTATAAAGCCTAAAACAGTTGGTGGTAGCTCATAGAACCAAACCGTCCATAATGCTGATAGGTAGCTACACATCAGGAACCAGTCAGAGCCCACAAGCAGAAGGCCAAAGATGAAAAAGCCAATAAGTTTACATCTGGCTCCTACGTGGAGTCAAAACATAAAATAACTTTATGACAAGCTAATGGATCTGATTCTTCTCATAGACTGACCTAGAACATGGAGCTTAGAGGAAAGTGTCAGGAGACCAGGTGTCTGTATATAGAAGATATAAGAACAGTCCATGGTGATATTACAAAGCAGAGGTGGAGATGAATGAACTTGACTTTAGACGTTAACTCTGACCATCCACAACAGTCCAGATAAATGACTGGATCTAAAGCGGTGTGACATCACACGCTATATGATTACGAGATTTTTAGTGTGTGAAAGACAAGCAAAACTGAATGCTTCTACTTTGTGTATATGAGCGTACACACATACAGCCATTAGACTATTGTTCATGAAGAAATGTGCGTGGTTGCATGCCAGAGTTTGAGGTTAGGCTTTAGGGCTAGCGTTAGGGGTTAGTATGAAGGTTTAGGTAAAGGCATAGCACACATAATGTGTATAGGCGCAGGAATAAAAAAAAAAAGTCAATTGAAATGCCCCATAGAGATAATAATATAATCATATGTGTGCATCTGTGTGTATGTGTGTGTGTTTGTTCCTTTTTTATTTTACAGAAACTTGAATGAAAAGGTTATGGTTAGATTTAGGTGTAGGCGTAACATTAATTAGCTGTGTTGATATACCATAATAATGTCCTCATAAGGATAGTAAGAGTGTGTGAGTGTGTGTGTGTGTCTTCTGGGATTACCTTGACGATCACCAGAGCAAAGTGTTGGCAGAGTAGGACACATTACAATAGATAGGGCTCATAAAAGTAGAGCGCTTGTAAAACATGCGCGCACACACACACACACACACACACACACACACACACACACACACACACACACACACACACACACCTAGGATTTCAGCAGCCCGTCTCCTAAAGAGCACTGACTCTGCACACGGGTGTTAGATTGCGACTGCTGAAGGTTTTTCCCTTCTACACGTGCCCTTGTAAATCTTATTTCTCTCTTTCTCACTTTTCCTCTCTCAATTTCCTTGGACATTTTTTATTATGTACTTTATTATTGTTTTCCAGATAATTATCCAGCAGTCTGTTACCAATGATGAGGAATAGAATAATGTTTAACATGTTTATTAGCATCTTTTGCTCTTGTACTCTGTTGTAGCCTGTTGTTTCTCTCCTCCTCTCCAAACTCCCTTTACTGCATCTTTGCGCACTCCCCCTCCCTCTCTACCCCTCCCATCTCGTTATTTTTCTCTTCTCCTCCCACCATTTTGGTCAGCTATCTCTCCATCTTCTGTGCATCCATCTCTCTCTCTCCCTCTCTCTCTCTCTGTCTCTCTCTCTCCGATTAAGGATGCGGTGACCCTCTTTTTATGGCCGGCTCTATAACGGGCGCCATCGCTGGACTCTCGGGAGACAAACCCTGGAACAATGGATGGAAATGGGACAGTGGCTGAATACATTTATCTCAGAAAGTGAGAGAGAGAGAGAGAGAGAGAGAGAGAGAGAGAGAGAGAGATAAGTTGGCATTAAAGCACAAGGTTTGAATAAAGATGGAGAGGCAAAAACAACAAAGGCTTAGATGATGCAGCCAGAAAGACCGAGAGGGACGGAGAATAAGAAAAGATGGATGGAGACATAGTCCACTGAGCAGTGCATCCATCTTCCCCAGTGTGTGTGTGTGTGTGTGTGTGTGTGTGTGTGTGTGTGTGTGTGTGTGTGTGATGATTTGTGCTTGTGCATGCCTGTGTTTGAGAGCTGGTCCAGCAGGGTTGCCTATTGATGTACTGTAATTATGACAAGTCTTTCCCTTGTACATCAATGTGTCATACACACACACACACCCACACATACACACCCAGTGCAGCTCTCTCTGTCTCTCTCTCTTCACCCTGATTTGTTCTTTTGTGTTTGGTTGGCGTTCATCACAGACTGACAGACAGGATTAGAAAAGCACCAGGAGAGAAATCAATGGCCAAACACAGAAATAATGATCATGAATTCAGCGGTGGTCACAGACGTCTCTGCACACGTCGAGAGGCAACAAGTGGCAGCTGCAGTGACAGTCTCCAGCAGTAGAGGGAACAGGAGAGCTGCATATGCAGGAATCAGAGGGGCAGAAGTGAAGTGTGTCCCATACTGGCACGGACACAATTTCCAACACAAAAGGCATAAAAATGACATATATCCATACGAGACTTGTACTAATACTTAAGAGTAGAAAATAAAAATAAGGCAAAGCAGATTCTTACAAAAAAAAAATCCTCTCCATCAGTTCAGGTTACGAGAGCATTAATAGCATGGATATTAAATCATCTTATACCACAAAAGGAAAGAAAGCGAGAAGTGGCTTAGATATAAGCCGAAGGACATTCAATCCCCCAGGCTGTGACATTCTGTAACACATTCTGCTGTAAAGGCTTTAGTGTTCCTCTCTGGAGATGACCTGAAGCTTGTTCTGTTTAATTGGCAGGAATTTGGTCTTTTATCTCAACATTAGCTATCTTTTATTCTTATAATAAACATCTCTCTCTCTCTCTCTCTCTCTCTCTCTCTCTCTCTCTCTCTTCAGGATCTACTATTTAAACTATGTAAACATCAAGTGGAAGACAAGTCCTTTGAAATTAGTAAAAACATTTGTTTGCACTTACTTACTTACTTACTCACACACACACACACACACACACACACACACACACAGAGAGAGAGAGAGAGAGAGAGAGAGAGAGAGAGAGAGAG
>CM074948.1:9321737-9341737 GCA_037577455.1 Pangasius macronema | reverse complement strand
CCACTGTGCCATTGCTAATAGCTAGCAGGCTAGTTAATCGCTAGTAAACCAACTCCAAATGTCACAGAGTGAGATTTCAGCATCTGATTCTCAGTTTTGTACCAACAACTGAGATGTTTTTCATAACTAACAGCTTGTTATCTTTGAGTGCTGGTTTGTGACTGAAGGTTTCAGGATATTTCGTCATCTTCTAGTATTTTATATATTGGGCTATGATTAGTTCAAGCCGTTGAGCGTAGCTTATGTGATCATGATTTAAACGCATACAGCGCAAAAAAAAATCTTTTACAGAAATACTGAGAAAATAAAAAAATGCAAAATTATCTAAAATTATATAACCATAATAATCTACCCATTTAAAATCTGTATAAATCAAGCAGCCTTTTAATGTACAGAACATTGAAGTTTTGCTTTTTGTCCCACATACACAAACATACCAACAGCTATGCACCCAAACCACATGAATGCACATATGTGCCTCGTGTGTTACCGCATTTCACATCAAGCAGGTATTAAATCCTGTTTTTTGTTAATTAAACAGAAACAGAGGAGAAAAGTGCTGCCATGTGTCCTCTGCACATTTAAACACTCAATATAAAATGTGGCATTGCAATTGCAAAGCCCAGCTTCCTGTTTTTCAGAAGCTGTGTGTGCGTGTGTGTGCATGTTTGTGTGTGTGTGTGTGTGTTTGTGTATAAGCACTAGTGTGCAACGTTACAACATTGCACCAAGCTCATAAGTGCTACCACAACGGCGACCGAAGGCGCCATAGAGCCGGGTTTACACACCACCTGGCATCCGATTGCCTCGTACGCATATAGACACACACACACACACACACTTGTGCACCAGTGGCAATTTCAGGGTGGTGGTTTAATTAGTTATAGGACTTGGAACGCTTTTAAAAGAGAGCAATGTGTGTGGTTACACTCTGGAGAACACAGCAAAAAAGACGTCTCTTTCTTTCTCTTGTGCACATGCACAAATAATACTGCAGCTCTGGGACTCTTGACAAATAAGCTGTTGTTGATGGAAAGAAGCCGGCCATACTGGTTTAACCCAGGATAAAGCTGCAGGCCAGAATGGATATTAACTTTAGACTCAATCGGGAGAGGGCTTAACCCCAAACTCTGTCTGACCAAACCTGGCCTTTGACCTGCCTCCCCCTCGCCGACCTTCTGCCATCAGTTTCTCTTACACTGACCTCTGACATCTTCACACACCCCCAAACCCTCACATACACACCATTTCAAATCGTAAAGTCAGCTGCTGCTTCCCTCAGCCAATAATTATTTAGAAAATCTCAGCAGTAGCAATGTGCGAGAGCCATACAACCGGAACGTTAATCAATCCCTGACAACAATGAACCTCATTTACTATAACGTGCCACGGTAAAATCAAATATAGTAAACTATGAAAGGAATAAAACCTGACAGCTTTTACAGGAAAATAATTAACTATGGGATGGTGTGATGCACCCTGATGTGTAGTGGAGTTACTGTTACCACCCTGAAGTTGATTATTTGCCAAAAACAATACACCTCAAAGTGCTTATATTCTTCTTACACCACAGCAGGTTCTCAACTACTAAATATATTCTGTATAATTTACTAAAGAACAACATATCAAACTTTTAACCATTTATAGTTACATTTACACCTGCAAGGCAAGTTCGTCCCAGATATCACTTAATTTATAATAGCTATAAACATTTGTTTCCTCCTCAGACGCTCTTTTTTTCTCAATCTTGAAGTGAATTGCACAGAATGCAGATTGCCATGTGACCGAGAAACCAGAGAGCACAAACTCCACTACAAAGTACAAAACACTGACACTGGAGAGTCCTTCCATAAACGTTAAATAAGCATTTTCTTATAGAAAACTTCATCATATCAACAATTATACACTTCTGTTAAATAACAACATGCTTTTTAATCCATTTATTATTAGTCTTAGAATATTTGGAGTGTCCCTGCCATTCGACAATGATATCTTTGCTCCTGTAAACGTACTCGCGTAATTTTATTTGGACACTAAAATTAATGTCGAACGTCTAATGTCAGAGTTATGCTGTTCTGGCAAATTAATCAACACCATCTGACCATTCAGATTCAAGAATTTAACAGTGCTGTGGTATAAAGTACATTTTCAAAAGCGTGCCTCTTTTACCAATGAATGTAGCAGATGCTGCAGAATTTATAAATCACTCTGTACACCTGCGTTAGACACTCTCATATTATATTGAATACAGAAAGCACATGAAGAGCACTCTGATAATCTCTCTGAATTGGGGTGGACCAAACACATTCCCTCTCCCATTGGTTGCATTTTGCTTTGCCATCTGAGAAAACAGCAGTGAGATAAGAGCAGCGGCCCTGAAGTGATGGCGCAACGCTAATTCAACGCTGATTTAACGTTGATTCAGTGCTGGAGATAGCCAGGGGCCTGCGGCGCCGCAGAGATAAGCCGACAATGAAGGCCGGACAAACGTTTATCCAACGTTAGGCATCAACCCAGAATCTTGCTGGCATCGACATTTTTTAACCAAGATAAAGAAGCAACAGAGGACAATGCGGAAAGGGAGGGGGGGTGCTTTTAAACGCATGAATGCTCCTGCACTGTAGTGTGTGTGTGTGTGTGTGTGTGTGTGTGTGTGTGTGTGTGTGCGCGTGTGTGTGTGTTCGTGAGGATACAAGAAGAATGAGTTAGTGTAAGTGGAAGTTAATGATGGCGATGCGATTAGAGCGAGAGAGGTAGAGGGAGTGGGAGAGAAAGAGAGAGATTTACTGTGGGTTAGTGACAATGAGTGAAAGAGGATGAGGGACAGATTAGAGGAGAAAAGAAGAGGAGATCAGAGGTGCTTGCCGAGTGTGGAAAGATGGATAGATTGATAGAGGAAAGAAAAGGAAATGGCGGTACCCAAAGAGATTTTCCTTTCTGTTGAATCCTTGACTCTATTTTGATATTCCCACACAGTCTTACAGTACACCTCTCTCTCTCTCTCTAGGAGAGGGAGAGGGAGAGAGAGAAACAAGAGAGAAAAAACAAGGAAAGACAAGGAGGAAGTGAAAAGTGGGAGGAAGGAAGAAAATAGAGTGAAAAACGGAGTGAGAGAGAGAGAGAGAGAGAGTGGGAGAGCAAAGAGGTTCAGCCCAAAGTCAATTGAACAACTAATGTGAATCGATTTGTAGCCGATGTGTGGCTCTTCAGGGAGTGAGTGACATTTTGCAGGCATATTTTATTTTCAGTAAGATCGAGCTGACTTCTTTCTGATCATACTCACTACTAGGCCTTTTACAAACCAGAAAAATGTGTGCACCCATAAGCAGGCATGTCTGTGTGTGTGTGTGTGTGTGTGTGTGTGTGTGTGTGTGTGTGTGTGTGCTTGTACATGTATACGGGGACAATCAGAATTATTTATTGAGCCTAAAAGAAATCTGGTGACCCTCAAAGGACGCCTAAAGCGAGGGAGAAGAAGAGAGAGGAAAAAAAGGATAGAGGGGAGGAAGAGAGTGAAGAATGCTCAATTAAAAGTTAAAGAGCTTTAAAGCAAGATCCACCCTATAGCCAGGGGCAGTGCTTCCAGCAGAGAGAGAGAGAGAGAGAGAGAGAGAGAGAGAGAGAGAGAGAGAGAGGGGGAGAGAGAGAGAGAGTTACAACAGGGTAGATGAAGAGACCTTTAAATCTTCCCACCTGCTTTCCACATCCTTCATTTTTTTTAAAGGTGCCATGTTAGTCAATAAACCTAATTCCACATCCATGTTGCCAAAAACTGAAGTATATCTAATCTCAAGGCCAGAAGCCACAAGTTGTGTGTGCAGGTCTGTGTGTGTGTGTGTGTGTGTGTGTGTATGTGTGTGTGTGTATGTGTGTGTGTGTGTGTGTGTGCATGAGTGTGTGTCTCAGTGGTATAGAGTAAGATTTTAATGTTCAAGGATGAATGATTTAAAGACAATCAGATAATCTGTCATACTCTCTCACACACACATGCACACCTACGTGCGCACACACACGCACTCACACGCGCACACAAACACACAAACCCCACACCCCCTCTCTCGTGGCTGACAGAGTGAGAAATTAAATTTTTCTGACGAGAAACTTGTTTTCTCACTCCTTCCTTTTCCCCTCCCCTATGATTTTATAAAAATTTATTCACTTATTTATCGAGCATTTGTTTATTCAGTCGGAGAAATTAAAACAGTGCAGTCATGTGGACTACCTCACCGTGCCTCAAGAAGATTAATAATACAGATTGCAGATTACTGAAGGACAGAGATAAGCACATGCAGGCTCACACACACACACACACACACACACACACACACACACACACACACACACACACACACAGATTCCATGTAGCATTCTACCTCCTTCATTTTTTAACCATATTTCATTATAACGTTGCCATGGTAACATCTTCAACAGACTTCTTATCAAACAGCACAAGTTCATTTCCCTTGTTTGTTAGCGGGACTAATAGGTATTGATGCAACACCGTAGAAAGTGTGTGTGTGTTTGGAGGATCCTCTCAGTAGGGGAGCTGTAAGATGTGTGCAGTGTGTCAGTCATTTCTCTGTCTCAGAATCCTTTCCTTAATCACTATCAGAAGAGGAGAAGCAGAGAATGTGAGACAGACAGAGGAACGAGCAGGAGAAAGAGGCCTAATTCGGATGGTGTGAAGCCAGCAGTCATGTGAGTGAGTGAAGGGGATGTGCATGAAGCCAGTTTTCATACCTTACACCTGCAAGACTGACACACAGCAGACAGGAAACCTAATCCAGCTGACATGTAGCATAAGCTGCCCTGTAAAACAGACTGAGTCGCTTGCATCTTTCATGGCAGTGCATGGAGATTGTATGTAGAGGATTGCTCCAACCTGATCAGTGTGTGATTATCACAGGCAAGAGTTTCACTGTACTGAGAAAAGAATCAAATTCTGTTTACTCAAACCTCACTGGAAGTCTAAGGGCAGTTGTTGAACTTTTTCAATAAATGTTTAAAATACACAATGATATGACATGAATATAAAACCTCACCTATTACACTTTAATAATGGTAGGCAGAGGATGTCCTACCAAACTGTTCTTATGTGGTTTTACCCAACTTTCCAACAGTAATACCGTGAAAAGTCATTCCTGTGACTTATGTTTTCCGAAAGGTTTTGTTATTTATGTGTGATCAGATCCACACGACTACACTGGTAATGCATAACTGCACATTCTTCCCTGTTGAATGGTAGTCCCGTGTCTACAAGGACAAATTATACAGATTAACAGTAACTTTATATTAATATTATTATATTAATTAATTTACAATAACATTGACTGAAGAATTCATGAAAGTGTTCTCCAAAAATTCATTCATCTTCAGTAACTGCTTTATCTTGATCAGGGTCATGGGAACACTGGTTGCAAAGGATGGGACACCAGTCCATCACAGGGTACCATGTACACACACACACACACACACACACATTCAGAGGCAAGTTAGAGATGCCAGGCCGCCTGTTGGAAGAATGAAACCCAGATGAAGCCAGTGTGAACAAGGGAAGAATACAGACAGCAACTTGTGCTCAGGATCGAACTGGGAACCCCAGAGCTGTGAGGCGGCAATGCTACAACACCACACATTCTACAAAAATACTTTTTGCAACTTTTATCTACTGCCCCATCAACTGCATTCATACCTGCATTATAAATGAGTTTTAGGTAAGAAGGGATTGTTGTTTTCTCAGTACAAGGAAACATGACAATTTTATTGCTCTTGATAATAGCCCGTAATCGACAGCTGCGATGGATAAACATGGATAAAAGTCTCAAGTATTCCTTTAAACTTCCTTTAAAAGGGTTAAACCATTCCGCCCAAAGTCTCTTTTACGGTTTTCCCATTAATTTATTTCTCTTCTGCTTTAGGCTGTTTCTAAAAAAATTGCAATTAAACCATTTCCCTTTTTAAATCTGCTAACCCATGCCCTCAAGACTACAAAAGCCAAGATGGAAGATGCCTGCCACTTCACCTGAGTCTCACGCTTTTTCTCATCTCACTCTTCTCTGCCAGACACGTGCCTGTGAAACGTTCTCACGCCTACGCTGTCCCAGCATGCACCATGCAGTGGGAGTGGGCACACTGTGCAAATAACGACAGCCTTCTGCGTAGCATCAGGGGTAGCTTTTCTCTCTCCTTCTATAATCTCACAATGCAGTCCATTAAAAAGGCATGTGTAGGCATGGGAGGGGCGGGGCTTGGCGTTTGACGGATAGCTGCGTGGGCTGCGGTCACACTACGGCTAGCACTGGAGTTAATGTTAACGACGGGGCGTCTGGATGTCTCCTTGATGTGCTGATTGGAGGAACTCTGGTTAAGTGGTCGTGTGTGAGAGCGAGTGTGGGTGGACAGTTCCATGTCCAACAAGCTGTTTCTATTTACTCTAGACAAGCATAGCGCCCACCATCAGTGCACGCCTGTCAGCCTCCACTCTCACCCGGACCTGCGGGTGTCCTCGGCTGGATACGGCTCCCTGCCGCGCACCCATCAGCCCCTGCAGCTCTGCCCCAGTGACTGACAGCTACTCTTAAAACCAGACACTCAGCGGTTCATTCCCATATTGATCAGCACCAGTGAAACCAGCAGTCAAATGAGCGGAGCGCTAGAGTTTTTTCACTTGCTCTAGCAGCCACTCTGTCAGTCTCTGAGGCCCTGACAGTCACGGCATCTGCTTTAACCACCAATCTCTTATTGATCACCTGTTAAAGTTGTATAGCCAAAGAGCCCCACTGACTTTTTGTCCTGTTTGATCCCCTTTATGGAGGCACACGGATGAAACAGCACCATGGGGAGGAGTCTAATGGCCAACTGATGCATACTTGATTTACAGGCGACAAACTGGCACAGATTTATGACCCACTCACAGACCTGTCTAGACTGTGTAATGTAATTAGGGTGACTTATTAAACTGTAACTGTCCAGCTTATTAATAAACCAATCAAACGACACAGGTCATGACTAGCTAGTTTTGACGAATGACTAATCAAAAGTGAAAGCTACTAGTCTAGTCCCCAATTAGCATGATATGGCTTGAATTATAGTAACTGGTGCATTCTTGTTTTTGCAGCTTTCACTACTTATTAGGCTTCATAGCATGTAAATGATATTTCAGGCAAATTATTTGTTTGTTTGAATGTGTACAGACACAACAGATCTTAATGAATTAAAAGAGCCAGTACAGCGGCACGATTAACAAAAACATGGCTGACAGCTGAATTCAAATAAACTCAATGTGCATGTTTGAAAAACATGAAAAGGTATATATCTAGATTTTGGACAGAGTCGAAGTTTAAGAAAGCCGGACTAAACCGTGTATTTCGGACACACAGACACGCCCGTAACCACAAGTTCAACCTGTGCAGCACCCTATCTCTTTCCTACTATACCTCTCCTAATATTTCCTCTTACATGAGTAAAGGTGTGAAACACAGTTTATTGCTTCCTCATTTTTACAAACCACCATCTCTCCCTCGCTTCAGGGGCCCCTTTTTTCTGGACTGTGCCCACAGCTCACCAAGAGCCACAGAGATCTTAATACAAAAACAGCAAAAATAAACATAATTATTGTGATCGTTATAATTATCTGCTACCCTGCAGTCCTTTTATGAATTATTCATCTGGTAGTTAATTAAATGGATATGCAAAGCATGTGTGTGTGTGTGTGTGTGTGTGTGTGTGTGTGTGTGTGTGTGTGTGTGTGTGTGTGTGTGTGTGTGTGTNTTTGTGTGTGTGTGTGTGTGTGTGTGTGTGTGTGTGTGTGTGTGTGTGTGTGTGTGTGTGTGTGTGTGTGTGCTTGTGGGGTGGAGTGGAGATAGTAAAGAGACACTAGTAGTAAAGTGGGGGAAATTAATCCTGACTGCATGTGTGGGATAAAAACTTCACAGACGGAGAACATGTACAAGAGTACACACTCATAATCTTCAGCTTGCTTCGACATGTGCAGCAACATTCAACTACAACAGCTAGTATTCACTTATACACACACACACACACACGCACAAACACACACACACACACACACCTGAACCCTAAAGCAGCACAAATCGTCTGTCAAACTCTACTTTAAAGTCCTTGTAAGTTACACTACTTTAGGAAAGGACAAACACAATTACACACTGACCTGATAATTCTGTGAAATTAGTAGGTGTTTAAACTAATAGTGTATAAATGTTATGTTAAGGAAGTCCACATAGGCCATGAGTCACAAAAGCTGTTTTCTTTACACAGGACACTATTTATTTTTTCTTGTGATCTTAAGATAACAATAGTTGTGTTCATCAAGATCTTGACTTATTTTCCTCATGATCTCATGATAATGAAAGTTGTTTTCTCAAGGTCACAACTTATATTTGTATGTCGAAATGCATTATTGGCTATACTGTACATACTATACATTAAGGAGCTCCTTAACAGAAGGCCGTGGATGCAGTGGTAGTGTTATGGCTTTACTGATCCTGAGCTTGGGTGACTGCATAGTGTTCGACTACATTTTTCCCAGATTTCCCCTTCGGAATCAATACAGTCCATCCATCCATCCATCCATCCATCCATCCATCTATCCATCTATCTATCTATCTATCTATCTGGAGAAGTCCCAGTCCCTCAAATCGACTGGCAGTGAAACTGAGCACCCGTTCAGGATCACTATAGTGTTCACTACGGTATAGTTGCAGATTTCTGAGTTGCCTTCTCATATGACAGACCCAAGAATATATAGCTAGATAGATAGATAGATAGATAGATAGACTTTATTAAACCCAGAAATATATTTGAACACCTCACAGTCACCAGGGCCCAGGATTGAACTCATGACTTTAGGGCTCTAAGCTACTTTCTGTTAAGAAACTGCCAGATGTGTAGTATGTTTGGCCAGTAATGTATTTTGACATATAAGGAAAATAAGTCATGATCTTGAGAAAACAACTTTCAGTATCACAAGAAAACAACTTTTATCTTGCAATCACAAGAAAAGTAAGTTGTGATCTTGAGAAAATGCCTTTTAGTATCTTGAGATCACAAGAATAAAAAAGAAAAATACCACATGGCCATTCTGGACTTCCATAGAACATAGTTGTAGTGAGTAAATTTTGTGATAATTAGCAGAAGCTAGCACTTTTTAAGTAAAAACTACAGCCCTTAATTTTTCTTCCAAAGCCATGCCCCCAAATCAGGCCTGAGTGGCTGAATGCTAGTACAAGCAGTGGAGCTTTCTGAATAGGCAGGCATGCAGAGATGCCTCCTTGTCCTGACTGGTTAGATGTTGGTAGTCCACATCATTTTTGTTTTTGCCTGAAGTGCCACAGAGACCAGAGGTTCTCCTCTTAAGCTCTATTCAGATTGGATTAGCTTTACATGGGGAGGTGGGATAATGTAATTATTACTCAAGTATCTCTGGGATTTTAGCCAAACTTGTCATTTTAACGCACTCTCTGTGCACACGTCTGGAAAGATTAAGACTTGTCAGAGAAGTGACGCTTCTGGGTGTTTTAGGTAGGTTATTGAGTTCCCAGCACAGGTTTACCTTACATACATGTTATGGTCATGTGACCTACTAATGATAATAATATAATAATTCAAACTGCTTTACACAATGCAATTATAAAAAACTGTAAATGACTGAATGGCAGTAAAAGAATAAATGGCAACATTAAATAAAAGGAGAGTTTAACGAATTAATGAATAGTTAATTAAAAACTAAATTAAACTAAATAAAATATGAAAATACAGAAGGGAATTTAAAACAAAATGTGTCTCAGCAGACTCTGAGACACTTGCACAGAGCCTCACATCCCTGTTTCGTAAAAAGGCTGAATCCTAGATGAACACACACACACACACACACACACACACACACACACCAATGAACACACACACAAATGACTACAGACATACCTGGAAACTCTGCACTCACTATATCACCAAATGTTTGTGGACACCTGACCAATCACACCCATATGTGCTTACTGAGCATCCCATTCCTGATTTATTCCCTCTTTGCTGTTATAATAACCTCCACTTCTCTGGGAAGCTTTCCATTAGATTTTGGAGCGTGGCTGTGGGATTTGTGCTCATTCAGCCACAAGAGCATTAGTCAGGTCAGGTACTGATGTTGAGCGAGGAGGCCTGGCATGTAGTCAGCATTCTAGTTCATCCCAAAAGTGTTCAGTGGGGTTGAGGTCAGGGCTCTGTGCAGGCCACTTGAGTTCTTCCACTCCAATCTTGGCAAACCATGTCTTCATGGAGCTCGCTGTGTGGGCCTCTTAGTTCCAGTGAAAGGAACGCTACATAATAACGCTACATAATACAAACACATTCTTGACAATTATGTGCTTACACCTTTGTGGCAGCAGTTCGGGGAAGTTTCACATATGAGTGTGATTATCAGGTGTCCAAATACCTTTGGCCATGCAGCGTATGTCTGGGAAATCCTATCCCGTCTGAATAGTTCTTTAGCAGACATTTTACTGAATGTAAAAAGAAATTCACTAAATAGCATGAAAAGTGTTCCTGATCCGACCTTTAACAGATAGTTAAAATTCAAGTGGTCATTGTGCTTTTTTATTCTTTGGCACATATCATGTAGTTTTACAAATTTAGGTGCATATTTCAGTTTATGTGTCAAATGTCTGGAAAAATTGTCAACTTGTTGCGATTTGCTGTTAAAATACATTTCATAGCCACCAAACCGTACTTCCATTCAGACTTCAATAGACCTGGCTTATGCCAGGCTTTTCTGGCCTATATTGCTCACATTTGGAAAATCCTGTGGCACATTATTTCCTTATGGAAAGTTATAAGGTATTTTTTTTTATTGTCTTTAATGCTTCAATAAAACCCCAGTACACACATCGAGCCTAACCCTACCTAAATGAACGGCTCTGTAAATCAAACATATTGCATTCATGTCTAGCCACTATTTTTACAATGTTCCCATCATATGTGTGTGTGTGTGTGTGTGTGTGTGTGTGTGTGTGTGTGTGTGTGTGTGTGTGTGTGTATAAGCAGTGTTTCTGTCAGTGAGTGTTTATCCTGTACCACTAAAATCACAGGCCAGCTCGCACTATAATAACACTACGGTCCATTCACTTCATTACGTATCTGAGGGTTTGTGGATGCCTTCATTATGGTCTAATGGTATTTGGAGGTTTGTGGTAATCAGCCTCGTGGGAGCCACATCCCCCGGCCTGTTTCCCTCGCATAAGCACACATAGAGCCCTGTCAGCACGCTCTCCATGCATTACACACCAGCACAGAACCAGTCCACACCTCCCTTCAAGCTGACTACTAAGGTGCCTTCAAAATGACCTTTCCTGCATGGCTGGTTTGTGTCTCACACACATAAACACGCACACACACAGGACAAGTGCAGGCAGATGAGCTTAATCAGCACATAATGCAGAGAGTATTCACACAATACAGTGTGTTAGTTATTTATTTACTTTCTAAAGAAGTGCTTTGTGAGCCATGGTGCTGGCTTCGAGCTACATTTAAACCGACTTCAGTTTGCCTGAGCATGTACACACACACCCACACACACACAATGAGAAAAGACTACTATATACACTCAAACAAGTCTTTACATGAAGATTTATTTCTACCTTATGGCTGTGAAATGATCAATACTTTGTTTAATATTGAAATCTTAATTGTTCATAACAGTTATTCAGCCAATTTAGAGACAAGCTGTTCTACTACACTTTATATGTATATGCATAAACAATTGATTTAAAGTAAGTCCATTTGCCCTATTAATATTTTAAAGGATCATAGATCATACTCAAAATTAGTAACTAAATAAACAAGCCATCGCAGTATGCAAGCAAAAAGACAGTTAGTTGTGTACAAAAGTTTGTATCCCCCTTGCTCTCTGGGTGAAATTGTACCCATCCTTGTTTCTGCAGTATATCTACAAAACTGTTCCATGCCCATCTATCAGCATATTTCATAATTAAAACCCGTTATAACATGGCTTAAATACTACAGCAACTGCGTCAGTTATCATTTGGCTCAAAAGTTTGCAGCATCATTGACATGATTTATTTAATGTCAGCTATGAGGTTAAGGATCAGTGCAACCACAGAACCTTAAACAGAAAATATTAACTCAAATCCTTAAAGATACCAACACCAACACCAACACCAAGTGAAGTCATCAGTCAGAAATGGAAGCTACACAAAAACACAAAGACACGACCAATGGGTGAGAGGATAATAAATGCAAAGAAAGGTTTGCAAATCCAAAACAAACAACAGGAAGCCAGAAAAAATCCCTCAACCAAATGTCATGAAGACTGACTGCAGAAATATAAAAGTGGGGAGAAAGGACATTATTAAACATATTTCTAGACATTTTTACTGATGTCAAACTTTAATTTTTCTTATTCTAATGCAGATAATTTTGCTTCTTTCTAGAAATTAATTTGCCAAAAATGAGCAAAACTATTGCCCAAAAGAACAAGACTATTTCAAGCTTGAAATTAGTAAAATGTGTAGAAATGGCTTTCATAATCTCACATTTGGTTTATTGTCATCTTATGACAGGAAGTGCTAGATAAATTTGACTATATTCACTTGCTAGGATGTCATTTTTTTCCACACTGCTGACTCCCCACTGAAGGGTCTTGGATAGGAGTTGTTAGTAGTTGGAGGGAAGTTGTGGGTACCGAAACTTTGTCACTAGTGAAGAAAGAAATGACTGGATTTCATAGGAAGTTAATTAGAAGGAAGGGAGAATGTGGAGCTTCAGACATGATCCTTCACCCAAACGTCATGAGTAGTGGAGAACTTTAGCACACGTTTTGGCCAGTTTGTGACTGCAAACTCACATTGCTTTGTGTTTTTCTTACTGCCAGCTCAAATTTATTTTATTTTGTTGCTGTAAACTCAGATTGTTTGTCATTTCAAAATAAGGAACATGGCTTATGTTTTGAACCCACCTCTTAACCATTTAAATAGAGACCTTATGATTCAATGCACCAATCAATAACAACTCATTTGTGACATTACTCATTTACTCAGTTTATCCAAGCTCACCAGTATCACAGTCAGTTGTTTAATTAATTGAGTCAAAAACCATCATGATGGAAATGCACTTAATTGCCCTAATGTCTGCTTCAATAAACAGTATGTGATGAAGGGCTTGATACTGGCAATTTCACACACATTCATCACAGCAAGCAAAACTAATAAAACAAGACTTCACAGATACACAAATCTGTCTGGATAAACATCTAGAAAGAAAGGGGAGGGCAAATAAAAGCCCAGATAGACACACACACACACACACACACACACACACACACACACACGGCCCAGTCCAGTTGGGGCTCATATATATGTTTGCCCTTCTATCTTTATGAGGACCTACCACTGACATTATTATTAATAATAATAAAAACAAACAAACAAAAAAAGTTTTCCTCATGAGGACCAGCTGAATGTCCCCACAAAACTGTCAAATTCCTATCCTTATGGGGACATTTGGTCCCCATCAAGATATAAAAACATGCCCTCACACTCTCACACTCTTACACACTCACACACACACAGAGTGCCAAACTCAAGGTTCAGAAGCCCCAGGGTGCTTGGGTAAGTCTGAGGGGCTCAAGACAACTAATGCTCTTGGCACTAATACCTCATTACTAAACTCATTCTGCACAACACACACACACACACACACACACACACACACACACACACACACATCATGGTCCAGCTGGGGCTCCTGTATTGTCAGACTGTCAGACTTTAAGATGCCCAGGTGGCACAGGAAGCCCTGGAAGCATGCCTAGACGGAGCCACACCCCACACCCACACAGCCGCTCTCTCTCTTTCTTCCACACAAAGGAGAGCGGAGCACTACCTTGGCGCAATTAGTGCGATGCTCATTGCTGGGGGCACACGAGGAAATGAGCTGAGGAGCTGACTGGGGTGTGAGAGTGGGGGTGTGTGTGTGAGGGGGGTGTCAGAGTGGAGAGGGGGTTCTGCTTCAAGGAGGAAATATAATGTGCTATACAACTATGTAAAGCAGAAGGTAATCACTCGGCGCCTCTATAATACAACCCCCCCCTCCCCACACACACACACACACTTTTCTATGTGCTCATTCTCGGCTTAACGTGGCAGTTGTTGTGCTGTCACGCCTAAATGAGGATACAGGGGCTCATGACGACAAAGGAAACACTTTATAAATTAAACTAGACAACGTTTAAAACCTCCTAATTGGCTGATGCTGTGTGGTTGCTTTGAAATGGTAGACCACAATGAAGAATTCAATTAAAACGTTTTTATTAAAAGGATCACTGGGCTATTTATTACTAATGAAGCTGTTCGCAATCACACAAATTAGCGCAAATGAGTGTTTGTAACAAAAGTGATATAATAAAGAGCATGTGTTTAGGGAAAGCTCATTTGTGAGTTGGGCCTACTTAAGCAGAGGAGCGATTCAGATCCGCCTGACTCAACAGCTCCTGCATTAGCCGTTAGCAATTAGCCATTAGTCCCACAGGGGACAGCGGCCAGGAAAGCTGTGGGGATGCTACTTTGGAACAACCGTTAAATTGCTGTTTCTGAATGTTCAACTAATGTGCTCCATCCCCATATGCGCTTGTGGGTTTTAGTTTTATGAGCAGGCCTAAGGTCGTGCTCGCTCGCAATGGAAAGAAGAAAACTATTTTTTTTAATGGAAAATGGGAAGCTACTGCATATGCACTGCTGTGACACTCAAAATGCATAGCCTAATCCTGAGTTTTTAAAACCTCTCTAATGATGTTCAGTAATAATTCACATCTCGATCATATGAATAGCTCTTGGAAAATACGAATGTAAACAGGCGAAAGAAAACGGCAATTAACTTCAGTAGAAAGTGGTTAGTGCTGAAAGTTGGTGCCATATAAAAATCCCCAACTTTCAACACTAACCATTTTTCAACTGAAGTTCACCACCGTTTGTTTACATTATCTTCCATGAGCCATTTCTCCGAGCTACACAGCTAGTCTGATCTAACATGATCTAACTAGTTGATCTAAGTCTTTTCAAAAGTAGATGGTAACTTACTTCCCTCAAATAGCTTGTAATTAGTACAATGAAACTATTTTATCAACCAAACAGTGCTGATTAACACTATATTTCATTTTAAAGGTACATAGTAGTAGTAGTGACCATGACAGTGATCACAGACTCAGCTCCAATCGAGATTTAAAAAAAAATTGCCATGTAGATGTAGTGTAGCTTTCGCTAATTGTATTAAACTAAACTATTTCATGAACCTAAGAATATTCCATCAGTCACGTTCATTTTTTCCCCTTTAAATTCACTACGGCTGACATTCAGAATGCTACAGACTACATCTAAAGAAGTGAAAGGTGACATGTGCCCATGTTAGTTCACATTAGCTACATTTCCAGTTGTAGCACTTTCTTCATCAGATAGGCGAATTACTTTATTTTGGATATACTAAAGTCAGTGACAACTTTTTATCCGAGATTTATGCCAGATTAGTTCAATGTATATTGTGTTTTTACTGTTTCGGCACATGTGACTGCAAGCTATTTTTGTTATGCAGGCAGAAAGCAAACAGCAAGCTCATCTCTGCATCTGCCAAACTTTCCTATATATTTTCTGAAGTCTTTTCTACATCCTCCAGAGTCTTTTCTGCATTTTTCAAACTTTTGGCTACATCGTGCAGACCGCACAGTGAGCCTGAGAGACTGACAAGAAGTCAGTGGCTGCGTTCAAGCCCCACTGTATTAAACATGTCAAACCAGACAACATCTAGACTAAAGGTTACCATAAGTGGCATTGTTTACTAACACTATTTAGTTAATTAGTTTGTAGTGATTGATGTAGATGGTGTGTAATTTAACAGTGAGTCACAGGAGACCGTTGCAAAATATTTACTTCTTGAACGGGGCCCAGTTTAAATATTGAAAAGAAAAAGGGCTATTCAGCTGTTACGACAACTTGAGCCGGGGTTATAAGCAAATCCAGGGTAATTGTGGAAAATTGATTCTCAATTTTGTAAGGCACAGAGGGGTGTGGAGTGTCCTTTTGGCTTCATATTTCGGGTGGAGCGCAATTGGTCAGTAATAAGGGGCTGACATTTGGCAGCATACTGCATACAGAGTGTTCTGACACCCCCTTGCTCTCTCGGTGTGTTTCCCTATGGCAGATGGGTACTGGGCATGACGGCAAGGTCAGGAGGTCATATCCACATGGGGTAGGACAGAGTGTGTGTGTGTCAGTGAGTTGGGAGAGTCGTTAATATTGTCCCTGATATAAATGATTATGAGAGCTGGGTGTGTGTCAGGTTGCATGGTATATGTGTGTGTGCGCGCCCATGTGTTTGTGTGTGTGTGCAAGCCATCAAGAGATTTAATTGTTGGATTCCTGAGTCATGCTGGAGGTGCTGAAAAACATGAAACTTTATTATAAAGTAAAAATGCTGCAAGACAGACAGACGGGCGAGCAGTTAGGAGCAGTACTGACGTGGGTTACCTTCCCCTTTCTCCCTAATTCTTTATTCGCTCCCTCTCTCTCTCTCTCTGCTGAGGTAAGCTCCATCATAAATGAACTGAGAACCCAAAGGGGGATTCCCTAGTGGATTCTGTATGGTATGGTGTGTGTGTGTGTGTGTGTGTGTGTGTGTGTGTGTGTGTGTGTGTGTGTGTGTGTGTGTGTGTGTGTGTGTGTTTGAGAGAGCGAGATCGCGTATACAAAACTATTCTATTGCAAAAATAGCTACATAATATAATATATCTATTATAAACAATGTCAAACCATTTTGGTCCATTCGAGCATTATTCCAACCATGTGTGCGTGCCTGCGAGGGATTGCCTTATATAAAGTGTGTTAAAATACTCAGCTCCTCTTTATAAGTCTTTGTCTGTCAGTGCGTGGGATTGCAGCCAGTCTCGTCTAATTGATTATGTGGCTAAGAGGGTGAGACTCAAAGTCCAGTTGAGGGCCAAGGCTCCGTTATACACTCTCCCAGAAGGCACTGCTGAAAGGATGGACAGATTAGGAGTGGATGGAGGTGTGCGGGGAGTGGGGGAATAAAAGGGAGGGAGTAGGCGATGTAGGGAGAGCGATCGTTTGCTCTTGGACACGCATCATTTTTTCTCTAAAGAAGTCTGGCAGCTGTTGTGTGAGCAGGGAGAACAGAAGGAGGAGGCGGGAGGAGGAGAGGGAGGAGGAAGTGAAGTGAAGGAGCGGAGGGGATGTTAAGGACAAGTAAGAAAAAATGAGATTAGTTTGGGGTGAGTTTGTAATTATGTTAAAAAAAAAAAAGTCCCTCCAGCATTGTTTTGTGTGTGTGAGCAAGAGAGAAAGAGAGAGAGAGAAAGAGAGAGAGAGAGAGAGAGAGAGAGAGAGAGAGAGAGAGAGAGAGAATGATTAGGGCTGGTGGTGCATTATGCAAACACTTCTTTCATTATGAGAAAAAAACACTATTATCATCACACAAGTGATGTAATCATTTAACACACACACACACAGCTGCTTTTCTGAGAAAAATAGAAAAGTGAAATATATATACAAAGAAAGTTTAGCAGGAGGGAGTTGAAGCAATACAGCTCACATTTGGAGCTAAACAGTTCTTCAGGAAAGTGGGATTTCAAACTGATACACGATGTAAGCTGCCTTTATTAGCAGCTATTTATCCAGCGTGAGTGGACAAAACAGCATGCAGTGGATCAGACATATTCTGTGTGTTGCTTCCGCTCTGCTTTCTGGGGAGAAAGCGATATAAAATAACCGTAGAAACCACAACATGCCATGCAAAAACATTTCCCCAGCATCCCTGCACTTAGAGAAAAGATCATAAAGGGAACATTATTGAAGAAGAACACTATTAAGAGACAATTGGACCTACACCTATTCCATCCCACCACTCACAACTGTGAGCAAGGTTTTTTAGTTAGTTTGTTTTTAATTTTATAACATGTACCTGAGGAAAATTATTTACATATTGGAGCTCAATAAAAGAAAGTAAAATGTATATCTACCATACTGAACCATAGTCTAATAAGATTGCACTGCCACGTTTATATAATTCTCACAGGAGAGCTAAATATCTAGAAGGACAAAGTGAGAGAAATTATTTCTTTTATAAAATATATAATAGACTATTGACCATTGTAACTACCTGTATTGCTCTGGTTTTAAAATATTTCTACTTTAAATGCATTCATGTTTATTTTGTATTTTATTAGTTTTTTATGAGGGGGTGTTAATGGTGCTGTACTCATATAGCTGAGTACCTTAACAGAAACCTTCTAAGCTCTTAGGCTCATGTGAAAGAAGTCTGCATTCAGAAATAACGTAATGGAAAGTTTCTAAATACTGAGATGTCCTAGCGTCCCATCCAGGGTGTATATCCACCTTAAGAACAGTGTTCCTGAGACAGGCTTCAGATCTGCAAGCACCCTGACCAAGATAAAATGGTCACTGAACAGGAATGAATGAGTGAGTGAATGAATGAATGAATGGAAGTTTCTAAAAAAATTACTATGGAGCATTAAACAGGAAACTGTTGTGGAGATAAGGAAGTCCACAGGTGATGTTTCATGCATCATGGAAAATTTTCCACAGTTGCCTACAAATTATACTAAACTTTACCTGACAAGTGGTATAATAATTAATTAATATGTTCATTTCAATATGTTCATACTGGCAAACTAAGGCAGAAGACAGAATAAACAATGAAGACAAACTTTAGATTAAAAATGTATGGTATGAATTTTGGTATGAATGTTTTATCCCCACAAATAAAGGGATATGTGATAGTTTGACCGAGTGTGGTCTGCCTTTCTTCTCGTCATTTTATAAACAAAAATTTAGCATTAGCGTTAGTATTTATAATAATCTCAAAAATGAGATTAGCATTAGTATTTATAATTATGTCAATAAAAGGTGTGTGTGTGTGTGTGTGTGTGTGTGTGTGTGTGTGTGTGTGTGTGTGTGTGTGTGTGTGTTTAATGGCCATCCTATATCGTGTTGAGGGAGTAGCGTATGACTCAGTGGGCTGTAGTGCATTATGGTACAGCTCAGTGGGGACATCAGGCTTAGTTCAGCCAGGCTTAGTTCAGCTCCTGCTTCATAAAACAATCCACTACTGATATTACTGCACACACACACACACACACACACACACACACACAAAACCTCTGAATGGAGAGTTTCGCAGTGGTTTAGGCTGACATTGCTAATGTCATTCATTATAGTGAGTCACTGAACATCATGATGCTGCATTTCAGCCCTCTGACACACACACACACACACACACACACACACACACACACAGGTTTTCTACTTCCCTTGGCAGTGAAAAATAGTATATTTATGAGCGTGGCTAGACAAAACAAATATCCCATATCTCTTCCTCAGTCCTATTCCTCCTTCCTCTTCTCTCTTCTTTAGCATGCTAACACGGCCCACTGGCTTTCTGAACACACACTACTCTCTGTCGCCTTTGTCGAGCTGACAGGCTTTGTTGTGAGGAGAAAGAGAGACCCCCTCTCGCCTCACACACAAGCACACACACACACACACACACACACACACACACACACACACACACACACACACACATGCACACATACACACATTCCACAGGCGCAGAGGTCAAAGGGTGCAGCTGCCTCAATAGAGAATCGGTGGGAGTGTGTGTGTGAGGGGGGCGGACGGGTGATTCATTTACTTTTTCTCTTTTTCTTTCTGAGCTGAAAGCGAGAGTGAGAGTGAGAGAAGAGGGGACAGAAGGGGAGCCATTTTGGTCCTGAAGAGCTCTTGTAGTGTTAGGAATTTTTTAGGGGGAAAACTTTTCAGATGAATTTCAGGGCTTTGTTAGTTCCCTTTTTGTTTCTGATGAGTGTCAGTGGGTGTGTCCCTGTATGTATATATATATATATATATATATATATATATATATATATATATATATATATATATGTG
>CM074948.1:9298190-9320257 GCA_037577455.1 Pangasius macronema | reverse complement strand
TGTCTTCATGGACAGCCCGTCGGATCCTCCGGCTCAGTGCAGGTGAAATTCTTTTGGGTCTACCACTTGATTTTTTTGTCCCATATCTCTCAGGATCTTTTAAGAAATTTAAAATGACTGTCTTACTGCGTCCAACCTCGAAATATGCTGCACATTTGGGGAGTTCGTAATTTAGTAAGAAAAGAAAGAAGTAAGTAAGTAAAAAAAAAGCAAATAAAGGTTTGCCATTTGGATTAGGTATTTATGAAGTTTTGACTGATGATTAAGTGTCAAACAAGTACTAGTAATAAATGGCTTAATTGATTTAATGGCATTTTTATAATACAAGCATATACCAGCATGAAGCCCTTTGTAAATGCAGAATGTGGGCGTACCCTGAATGAGACACACAGATAATCAGAGGCCACAGAAGGTAAGCAGGAGTTGTGTGAATAATTTCTAATACAGTGAATTCCTTGCATGTTTGTGTATATTAATTCTGCATAATGTCTCCCAACATAGAGAGAGAGCAGCTCCAAATATTATGCCCTGAGGGATGGTTGAATTAAAGAATATCTCATTAGTGAAAAGATGGAAATGATTACAATGAGGAGCATGGGTACCTTGTTTTTCGTTCCCTTTTTATAGGGCAAAAAGCAGATATGTTATTGTTATATACTCAGTCATGTCTATGTGGGACACATCTGAGCTATATAGGACACGGCAGTCTGAGCTTTGAGATCACACACTGAGCAATAAGCAAGACTGTTATCTGTGAGCCTGCATGTGGTGACTTATTAACTAAGCATCCAAGGGGTGTTTAAAGTCAAATGTACTTTGTATGTCCTTTTCTCAGCAGGACTCAAGGGAAACTGGCATACCCATATACACAACATTCGCCATGTTATCACCAATCAGTACAAATGGCCCCAACCGTTTGATCATTTTATTTCTACATACTGTATATGGGGAAAAGCAGACAGCTGCATGAAGGACAGGCAGGGAAGGGTAGGAGTAATTACAGTGCCCTCCAGAATTATTGGCACCTTTCATAAAAATGAACAAAAATACATATATAAAAAGAGTAAAGTGATATAATATGTTTTTACACACACACACACACACACACACACACACACACACACAAATAAATTTAGTTCAATTTTTTCTACAAAAGACTCTTTGCAGTTCCTATGCTGTACATTCTTAGATTTTTGCCTCTTCAATTCAGACCAGAGGTTTTCAGTAAGTAAAATCCAAACACTGAGATGGTCATCACATTACATTGATTTTCTGCTTCTTTATCCATTTTGGTGTTAATCTAGAAGCACATTGTATTCTTTAACTTTTTGAAAAACCTATCTATGGCCAAGACTGAACCTCCTGGCAGAGGTAAGCAGGTTTTAGGCTGAAATTAGGCTGCTGCTTAGTCATAATGCCATCAAAGAGTCCCTGAAACAGCCCTAAAGCAACACCAACACCATATTTTACAGTGGGGTATCAGGTGCTTTTCATTGTATGCAGTCCCCATTGGTCACATTTTGGTCTCACCAGACCATAACACTCAAAGTGTGTTACATGTGTGCAAACTCATATTTGTACTTCATGGAAACAGAACATGGTTAAAGTCAATAACAGGCTTCCTCAGGGACTGAGAGCAAATAAAAAATAAAATAAGTGTTTTAAAGAATGACAATTTATCCTGTAACTGGTTGAAGGCCATGACCAAGCTGTGCTTTATACCTTTATTAGCTCTGGGACTCAGTGTATCTCTCCTGGTCAGTAGTGCTATGGAGTAAAGATGATAGAGTTTAGAGAATTGCTGGAGGTTAAGTGAAGGGGAACAGGGGGCTGCAGAGGGAGTGAGGTCAGCCATGGCTGCTGATTAACCAGAGATATGGGACTGGAGAAGAAAGCCTTCAGGCACATGCTGCTTTTGGTCAAAATCTATTTAACGTTTGCCAGAGGAAAGCATCGGGAACAGTTTGTGTCCTAGATGTGAAGGTTTCCATATTCAGTATATTGGATTTACAGAGATTTACAGAGATCAGTATCTGCGGGGCCACACCTTCTATCTAAACTCGATAGCCTGCAGATGTTTGCTCATGGACTTGAGAGACAAAACTGATAACAATAACAGACTTTCAATGGATGTCGTGTATTGTACCAAGTGATCCTGTGAAAAGTCCGATTTTTTTAGTTCATAGAACAAACACATGATATGTAATGAAAAAAACATCAGACATGCTGTTTTAGGAAAATGACATGGCCCGAAGCAAAGCATAGGTGCATAGTCCTGAGGTGTTTTATTTCTCTTAACACCAATTTTCAATTTCCAATTTTATTTATTAAAAATGACATCATAATTTTTATTTCTTTACAGTTCTATTTTCTGTTATTAACATCTGCAATACAAGTTAGTTTCTATTGTCCCTTACCTCATAACCATCTCTTTTTTTTCCTTCTTGAAGTTAAGAAGAAAAAATTGCAGCTTGCAATGTTACCAAGAAACCACGAAGTTCTCTATCCTAATGACTTCTTAGTAGAAGTGCATTTATGTAAACCCTGTAGCCGGAACTACTGTCAGAGCTGCTGTTACAGAAAATTAGACAACACGTTCTGACGAATGAGACTCGAGAACAACGCTATAGCCTCAGCTGATATTGAAACTGGCAGCTCATTAGAATCTGAAGTTGCCATTGTCATCATTGGTTTCCAGAGAGAACTGTGGAGGGTTTGTTTATGGAAGTCAAGGACCATTTCAGCAGTTTCAGTGGTGTAGTTTTTCAGTGTGTTGCTTCTCCACCACCACGACAGATGTTCCATTTCCATTCTGTACTTACTCTTATCATATCTTATGATTACATTTACTTATTTGTTAGCCAGATGCTTTTATCTAAAGTGGCTTACAAGTGAGGCAGAATACAATCAAATAAAAAAAAAAAATCTAGTTTACAGGAGCCGACAGAGATACATTTCAAATAACTGAACAGAAATAAGTAGGAAGAGTGTTAAGGATGTTACTGCATTGATGCTTACGTGCTTTCCTAAATGCTGGATCTTCAGGCACTATTAAAGGTTGAGAGGAAATGTGCAGAGCAAGTGAAGCTGGGCAATTCCTTCTACCACCGCAGAACCACTGGTCTGATTTGAGACCAGTGTGACTCACATCTCACGACTCACAAATTGGGAAATAGCAAAGCAAAGTGATACATCAAGCAGAGAACAATACAAGTAGTATATAAATACAAGATTTTTAATTGAGTGCTAAAGTGCACAGAGCAGAGGTGTAAGAGCAGGTGTAGGTGCAGATATTATTTTTTTTTGAGTGGGGACAAGTTCATTCCACCACTGCGGGACAGTCAGTCAGTTTAGGCACTATTAGGCATCGGCTGTTAACTGATCTTCCAGGCGTCGGCCGTTAACTGATCGCGATTACAAACAAGTATTCTATGATGGTTTTATTGTCAGGATGTTTTTAGTCAACATGTTCAGTCATTGGTACACCAGTTAGTAGAGTAGGATTGAAAAACAGTTCCTGATACACTGTGTTTAGTTTGTCAGAAAGCTGTTCATCCATTGACACAGTGAAAGCCCAGGAGTTAAAGGACAAATCCATCCTGAACAACCTGCATACAAATGGACACTGGGCTGGTTTTATCGTGCAGACCTGGCAACCCTGGCTGTTAGGCACTTTTTTTTCTTAAGAGTAGATGCCAAATAGAAATGATAAGTTTGCTTGAATTGATAGTGAGTCCAAGTATTGACATGAGTTGCACTGAATTGTTGGAGTCCAAGTAAAGATCTAGTGATTAAGTCAGACAATTTGATGCTTCTTTAAAACAATCTGAGGCAATAGCATATGAATTGAAGTAGTCAGAGGCAATGTCATATTGTGTCAAAGAAGCTAAACATGTAGGAGTCATGGTCAGGTTCAGCTGCCCATTTGCAGTTTGGCTTGCTGAAGAGATTGTAGACATTGTGTTCTATAATAAGTAAAGGAAAGAAAAACAACTCCTGATACTGAGCTGTTAAGAATATATCTTTAAAAAAAGCAGCTCTTTGTAATTTAGTTCTTCAATAGAGCACATTAGCATCAGTGACTAGAGTCAGGTCAGCATCTTCTTTTAGTAGTGAGTGATGGTCTGATGGCTCCTGCCAGGCAGAGGATAGTCCTTTTGCAGGCTGTTGTTGCAATTTGTCTTTTCTTGCCTCTTGGCTGAACCTAACTGCACTGTTCACCCTTATCTTTGACTGTCAACGCTGATCTGCTTCCTTAGTTGAGCAAGGTGTTCTTAACCCCTTATCTAAATAAATTATTTAAAAAATGCATTATTTGTAAGTGGGCATATCAGAAAACCAAGATTTTACAGTTCTATACCTTTTAGTCTGTATTTTAGTCTGTTTGAAGAAATTTTCCCAAGCTATAAAGCAAGATGAGTTTGTTTGTCCGAACTTAGATTTACCAGCAAAAGCTCTCAACTTAAGAAGGTTAACTCCTTACGAGAGCAAGACTATACTCTTTAAAAAAAATATTATTTGGATAGTTTAGTTTTACAAAGCATCCTAAAAGGGGGTTCTACTAAGGCAGAGGTGTTCAAAGTGTGGGGCAGGTGGAATGTGGGTGAGGGGTGAGATGGAAATCACCAGTAAATAAATATGTAAAAGTCTGTATCAATCCTGCCAGCTTTTACGCATTTTGTGTAGGTGCTTGACATTTTAACATTGGAATACCTTGGAAAGAATTATTACTCAAAAAAAAAACAGGCCAAAAACAGGCCTTTTTTCATAGTAAGCCAAATGAAATGTGAATCTGGAATGACTGACAGTTGCGCAGGTGTTTTGCACCCCCTGATATTACCTGACGCACTCTAGAAGCCCCACCCACTTCTACCATCTCACATTAGCTGGTGCTAATTTTACTTGAAAGATGAACTGATGCCGTCACTTTATTCCCAAGGTCTCAAAAAATGGGAAGTTGGCCTCACAGGGAAAAAGTTGGAATACGTCTGTACTAAAGGGTTCTATGGAAACCTCAGTGACAACAAAACAACCATTCTGTAGCTTTCTGCAAAGTCTGTTGTAAGGTCCCCCCTTAATGAACAACTCAAAGTACCTCTAAAGTTTCTACATTTAACCTTCAAAGAGTGTCAACACTGTTTGTGTAATATCTTGTTTAAGTAGCAATACATCCCACTTCTCCAAAATATACGTGCAGTATTTCAGTACTTCAGTGCTTAACACCTTCTCCAATAAAAATGTCCTACCGTTAGTCAAGACAGTCTTGAAGAATCTCTTCTTTAGATTTCCTAAAAGGCTTTGCAGATTTTACATTTTGCTTGCATGTGGATGTTCTACCAAACACCACAGTGTGTCTCATTAATGTCATTATAATAATGTCCCAAACGTTTTCCACCAGAAGTAGAACCTTAATTAGCTGGATGCTATTTTCTAACTTTGCAGGATTTAAACAGCCTGATAAGAATAATATGTAAAAGTATGATAAGAATAATAATTGGTGTGCTTTTGGTGGGCATTTCCTAGAAGAATCCCTAGGAGAGGAGAACAGTTTGATGTTTATCATGTAAATAAAAGTTTTCCGGTTATTGGCACAGCATTTTGCAGTAAAATAAACATCATTAAGTGACCTTCTGTCTTGCTGGAAAATGTTTGCACTTCCCGGCAACTCTAGTAAAAGGTGGAGTGAGCGGTTTTTAAATCATAACCATTTTATAATTTTTCTAAGTCTTACATTCTAGATGCTTTTATTAGATGAATCTGTAAATAAGAGAAGAAAGCAAATCACATGTACCACCAACATCCAGCCAATCAGGACAAGGATGAGTCTTTGCCTGCCTATATGTTATGTTGCCTGGGAATTCAGACAGCTTCTTCTTGCTCCAGCCTACAGTGTGTATACAGTATGTGTCTAGGGTGTGGTTTTAGAGGCAACATTAATAGTAGGGTATTTGTTTTAAATTTGAGTTTCAAAACAGCTAGCATCAGCTACCTCACACCAAAATCACTGACTTTACCTTTAACATTATCTGCAGTTCTGGTAGTTTTAATTAACTGTCAACAGCGATTTCGTGTAAGAGACTTGTAAAAATGAAAGGGCTAACCAAGGACTATACTGCAAGAATATGAATTTTCAAAACTAGTCTCTGGCTTATAATTAGTGTCATTCATTTCGTCAGTGCCCAATAGGGGGAAATTAAACTGTGACCCCAAGCTGAGAGTGTGTAGCCACTATTTAAATCAGAACTCCCAGAAGTCTTTCATTCTTAATATTGCCATTATAATAGGCATGACATGGACTAAATTATGTATATATATATATATATATATATATATATATGTATATATATATATATATATATATATATATATGTGTGTGTGTGTGTGTGTGTGTGTGTGAGTGTATGCGTGTGCACACATGGGCTCTGCTGCACAATGTTGTTTTGGTTTTTTTTTTTCCCTTGTCACATTTCACAAATCCTCTACAGAACAAGAGTCCCTGCAGGGAGTGAAGGGTAAAAAAACCCAGGCAGGGTGATGCATTGATTTCTTTGGGGAATGTGTGGCGTGCGCAGCATGCCATCTCTAAATTCTGAAGCTGTGCTGAAGCTGACTTCAGGTCAGTAAACCTTTATGCAGTGTTCACACTGAGAGTGCTTGTACTGATCTGAGGTCAGTGTAGATCAGAATGAAAGCCTCCAACAGTGAAATGCTGGGTTTGAAACAGCATGGCCAGGGAGCTGCACGCTGAGCAAAGCTCTGCACAATCCACATTGTAACCCAAAGAAAACACAATGCTGCTTCAACATGCTGCCTTTCTTGGGTGGGCTGTGGTTTGCTAGATGGTATCCCTGATACTGTGGTAAAGAAATGAAAAAGAAAGAAACCTTATGTTTCCTGCCACTCACTTAACATTCCTCATGTAAAAGAAATTATATTTAAAGAATTATATTTAAAGCCTCAGCCCAGAACTGCCGAAGCGACATCGCAGCCCACTGAGGCCCACTGACTGAGAGGATTATAAACATACCTCATTTGCTGAAACAGTTGCTAAAGTAATCCAATCTGACCCATTCCCAACTGGGACTTTGGTGCTTTTCACTGCAAATTATTTTTTGGGTTTGGATGCATGGTGTGTGTGTTTTGGGACAGATGCGATCTGACTTTCCGCCAGTGTATAATAATGAAATATTTATGTGTATAATACACATCTAGAGCAAATTGCCGCAAAATAGATAAGAAATAAACAAATAGCGAAGTAGAGAACAAATGTTCTGAGAAATAGGGTGGATTTACACCCCTGTTAAAGCTGCACATTTTTGTGGTGTGAAAAATGAAATCATGATAGATCATGTCAGATCTTGTTCCACCTTCAAGCAACCAACAAAATTCAAGTGAAAAACCACTAAACAAGTGAAGTGACGAAATGCTTTAGGGGGAAAAAAAGAATAACCTTTTATAATGGGGCAAGTGACTGTGCTCAGAATCACATTCAAACTCGTGTTCAGAAGTTATACACCTGTCATCAATGAAGTGATTCTGATTAACTCCAAATGAAGATCAGCTGCTTCTGTAGGATTTTCTTGTCATCATTTTGGTTTCATATGAAAGCTGAAGTCATGCTCCACAAAGAAATTACAAAGCATGTGTGGAATATCACCAGAAAATCAGATGTACAAAACATCAGATGTACCATGGAGCACTGTGAAGGTCATCATTACCAAGTGTGATGGTCATCATCACCCAAAAATGGGGCACCACAGTGACATCACCCAGAACAGGCTGTACCTCGAAAACTGACCAAAGGACAAGAAGAAAGAGAGCTATAGCAACTTTAAAAGAGCTGTAGGAATATCAGGCAAGTACTGATTACTCCCTGCATGTGACATACATGTAATCACCCCTGACCATGTGGCAGAATGTGTTATGGTCTGACGAGGCCAAGATAGACATTTTTGGGCATGATTCTAAAAGATATGTTTGGCGCAAAGACAAGACGCTTTACTACCCAAAATTACACCATACCCATGGCGAAGCATGGTGGTGGCAGCATCATGCTATGGTGCTGCTTTTCCTCAGCTGAGAGTGGGGCTCTAGTCAAGATAGCTCATCTATTTTGGCTCAAAACCTGCCTCTGCTAGACAGCTGACGACGAAGAAGAATAACAACAATAAGCACGATAAGAACCCAACGCACAAATCCAAGTCAACAAAGGAATGATCTAAATCTAAATCCCGCAGAAAACGTGTGCAATGACTTGAAGATGGCTGTGCACAGAAGATCCCCTCGCATTTTGGTAGATATGGAGCATCTGCAAGGAAGAGTGGAATAAAATCAAGATATGCTAACCTGACAGTATTCACTACTATCTAAATTAATATAATACTTAAACAATGTGAGAAGAATTTCCTTTTAGTACATGAAGGGGAAAAATCTTAGGTACATGACAGAAAGTTGGAGATGCAAATATGCATTTACAAGTAATTAAAGTTGCTCATTATACAAACTACAAAGAGTACACTATACACCTACATAAAAAAAAAAAACTTAAAAACAACTAGGCTAATCCCAGCCTTAACTTTATAACTTTTCATACAAGTGGAGTTGTGCAAATTCCCAATTTGGAAGTGTATTACTAAAGTTGGTTTGATAACTCATTGTTAAATGGGACTGTGTATATGAGTGAATGATGAGTGCATTTGAAAAAACAAATTACAAAAAGGAGCAGTTCCTTGTTATTGTTTTATTTATGATTATGGTTATGATTTCGTTGATAAAATTTCTCAGGTCCCTTATTTGCTACAATACTCCACCAGCAGAAATCAACAAATTAGCATGCGCATTGATTTACTAAGTGAATCATTCAGCTGAGCTGAGCACAAGTTAAGTAGTGAGCCCCAGATCATTTCAGCTCTTTATATCTGACAAAAGGTGGCACGGTGGTTTAGCGGGTAACGTTTCCACCTCACAGCTCCATGGTCCATGCTTTGCTCCTCAGCTCGGATCACTTTCCATGGAGTTTCACATGTTCTCTGTCTGTGCGGGTTTCCTCCGGGTTCTCTGGTTGCCCCCCCCCCCCCCCCCACCTTCCAAAAAAAGAAGGTATTTTGCCCCAAGGTGTAAATGTGCCTGTGAATGTGTGCTCATGGTGGCGTGTGATGGACTGGTTTCCCATCCAAGGTGTATTCCTGCCTCATGCCAAGTGTTCCTGAGATAAACTCTGGAACCACTGCCACCCTGACGTAAAGTGTTTACTGAAGATGAATGAATATCTGGCAAAGTTATAGTTATTTGATACCTGAGTTAGAGTTATATGGCTGAGAATTTACAGAGCTGCCAACATTGCTAGCAAGAAATTTTTCAAAAGTGAAAAAGTGAGTGAAAAAGCTGAATTTTACAACAACAACCCAACCTAGCATATTCTGGATGGCAGATGTTGATGGTAACAGCATAGATAATAAAAAAAATGTATGGGTTATACTGATATTGAACTGCAATCTGCAAAAATATTTCGATTTATCCTGTACTAGCTGAGTGTATAAGCTTACTTTATAACAACTGTTTATTTCAAATGAACACAAGTACATGGCGGTTCTACAGCCAGTTCTTGTCAGATGTTGAAAATGACCTGTCTACAACTGTAAAAGGTCTTACTGACATGAAAAGAAACCACCAAATAAATCAAATAACTGTCAAAATAGGAACATACTTCTTAATAATGAACGAAATTATGATGTATAGGCTACATACTATAAAATATTAATGGTGAGACAAAAAACCCAACACCTTTCCATGTTTTTGATACTTTTTTGGTAGCATGAACTGTTCACATAAGACAATCAACTTGTATGCTTCAACACTATATTAGTTCTGAGAGTGGATTGTAGCTATGCTATTTAATTCAAATGTGTGCCAAGTAACATTAAGAAAACAGTGAGGCAAATGTTCAGAGTGAATAATAATTAATAAAAAGCAGCTCCAATGAGCCCAATGTCTCACCTCCTTGTTTTTTATTGGCTCACAGGAAGGAAGCTCATGAATTCACAAGTCAAAGTTCTCCTAGATAAAGTTGGCGCAAAGCAGAGTTGTTAATAAAAATGTTAATGCTACTGATAAACCATAGATGCTGGCAGGTCTGCGTTAAAGTCATCCTAAAAAGTCAACCACCAACATCCATTCTGCAAAGGACAACATATTGATTATGACATATATACGTTTCAGTACATATAAAATTAACTATCTTAAAACTGTCATCAGTTACATATTACTTGAATCATTTCCCAGAAAGCATAGCTGGTGGGCCCTTTATATATACATCACCGCTTCTGGCACACTTGTGGCAGCTTCAAGTTATCAGTTTGTCAGCTTCCATATAAGGCTTTTCCTGTCTTTCATGTGTCATGAGACAGACAGAGCTGGAATGAATAGATGGGATAATCCATACGCTCTCCAGTTACAGAGAACACACAGCTCGGACCACCTCAGTACCACTGTGACCGAGGGCAATAAAACTATCTATGAATCACAGAGAGAGTCCCAGACACTTCCATGAGGACCTGAGGGTATGTGGTTTNGTAAACTGTACATCACTGTAATCAGATATGTCTGTGATAACACACAGTAATAGATGCAGGTTAATCATGTGAAATAAACACCAATTTAGCCGCCAGCAAGCTTTGCAAACACTAATCTCTTCTCTCCCTCCTACTTTCTGCACTCCATCACTTTCTCTCTCCACCGTCCCGTCACTTGCTTTATCAGTTTTTTACTTCTTTTTTTTTTTAAAACCAAAAACCAGCTGCACTTGTCATCAGAGCCACTATTAACTGTAACAGGCTGGTTTGTTTTTCACGTAACAGAATGAAAAGAGAAAAGGAGAAAAAAAGTGTTATATAGAGAGGTAGAAAAGGTGAAGAAAATGCGAATGAAAGAGAAAGAGATGATGGAAAAATAGAGAGAAATCAGTGGCCAATATGTGAAAGAAAGAAAGATTAGGATGGAGAACTCCTGGTGACTACTTAAGCACTCGTCTTTTCATCAGCCGCTCGCTGTCAACACCGCCTACAGGTGCAATCAGAGAGAGAGAGAGAGAGAGAGAGAGAGAGAGAGAGAGAGAGAGAGAGAGAGAGAGAGAGTTGACTTTCAACCTCCACCTTTCTTCACATCGACTTTCTCCTGTCATATTGGAGAGAGATCTGTGGGAGGCTTTTCATGTTCGTCTCTCACCCCCACCTCCACCCCCCCTCAATCAGCACTATTACAATGTCTTGCCTTTTTCCTCATCTTCACTATTTGATATGCAGACGACCGGACACCTTTTGAAATGGTCAAATTACAACCAGCTCGATAAAAAAAAAAAAAACTCTCTCCCTGACCTTCAGAAAGGATCCCCATGGCAACACAACTCCCGCTGTGACATTAAGTCAAGTGGGCCAGTCTTGGGTTTTAGCTGTGGAGACTCGCCGCTGGAACAAATCTGATTAGACAGGATTATCTCCTAATTGATTTCACTCTGGGCCAAAGTTTTAGATTAGTTTTCCCCGGTCAACTTTTAAATTAACAAAGAGTTGGTAAAGTAGTCAATAGAAAAATAACTGTCACTGTGGATCAAAAGTTGAGCAGTGTGTGATGTATGTGTGGGCATTTTTGAGTAAAGGTAAATCATAGGGTTTAACAACAGTGTGTATGTTTTCATATGAAGGCATGCATGTGTGTGTGTGTGTGTGTGTGTGTGTGTGTGAGGGTTCATACAAATCTCTGTGTCCTACATATGGTAGCCATCAACTCAATCATCATCAATACTCATCATAGCATGAGCGCGTCTGGAGAAAAATGATTACAAAGTAATGATGACCACAGGGCCCTAAGTTTATGCTTGTGTGTGTATGTGTAATATTTTTCTCTCTTCTGTTCCCAACCAATCCCCTGTAGGGCCTAGTCATATTAGATCACTGAAAACATTATTACTTCCATATTCTAGCAACCCGGTAGCATATGGTGTCCTTTACACAATATTACTCAGCTCACCGAACAGCCCACTCACTGCTAAACAAACATAAAACCTCACACAGGCCACAAAGAGCTCCATCAACAGACCACAACCTTCTGCACCTCTGCATGCCCTCACACAAAAACATTAACCACTACTAGATTTACCAAAAAAAACAAAAAAAAAACAGCTCATTTATTCATGTATCTGAGATTTACTGAGTGTAATGGACCGGAGGCTTGTTTCATGTATTTAAATCTAGCCGTTTTCTCGGGGAAAATGAAAGCCCATGTCATCAGATTGCAGTAAATTAATAATCCTTTTTTTTTTTCAGTTAACGTATATTAGCTCTTCAGTAAAGTCTGGACCTGATAGTATAAATCTACAACACTGCTCAGTAGCAAGTCATTTTACCTGAACATTACCTGTAACTTCATAAGAACCAATTGTTTGCATTTCCATGTTTGAATTCAGGCCAGAAAGATGCCTTATGAAAGATGCTTTTAATTAATTCATTTATCTTTTTTTTTTTTTAAACATTGAAACTGAAGCAATTTCATTCCTGAAGCGCTTCCGTCACTCCTGCATATGAAGGTATCAGAGGGTGCATCATTGTGTATATCCCTGCTAAAAAAAAAAAAAAAAACGGCTTGGTCTGACACTGGTAGACCATCTTTACAAGCTGATAGAAAGGAAGCAGTTTTAGAATTACTGCTAATAATGCTACATCGTAGATTTTAAGAAATTAATACAACAGTAAGGCAATTAAAATCTCAAATGTTTACTGATCATGTTGCTCAAGTAATAAGGAAGCTGGAAAATAGCTTAAAAGCTGGCAAACATGGTCTACCAGTTTGACCAGCTTGGCCTGTGTTTTGGCAACTGGTCAGCCTAACCTAGATTTTTCAGCAAGGTGATGGTATGTGTGTGTGTGTGTGTGTGTGTGTGTGTGTGTGTGTGTGTGTGTGTGTGTGTGTGTGTGCGTGTGCTATTTCAGATTCCCCACAGGGTTTTCAGGGTTCCCCTGGGAGTCCCAGGCATCTGTGTAATATGGTCAAGGTGTCTACTATTTTTCTATTTCTAATATTCAGTGGTGGTGGCTATTATAGTTAGAAACCTAACTGACTAATCAGTTGGTTTAATCCAAAAGCTCAATTAAGTATTAATAATATGAATAACTTGAATCTAAGTGTAGTTGTAATACAAGGGTGGATGATAAATGATACATTCGATAGCCCAGTCCCATGTTTCAGCTGCCTGTATACCGACTAGGCTAAAACATAATGTGGCTTGTTCTGCTGTTTACATTGTACATTCCACCACTGCTACTGCTGCTCTGCTCGGCTCTTTCTGCACTGTCACTTTAGTTCTTATAAATTTGCACATTGCACTGTATATACTGTAGATATATATACAGCAGGTTACGGGTTGCTGCTAGTTTGTGTTTGTGTACTTGTCCTGCACTGTCTTGTGTTGCACTGTTTGCACACGATGCACTTTATGTGGCTAGGACAACTTAGTCTAGTCCTCAGCTCTGTGTTGTGTAACTCTATGTTGTGTGAGGTGACTGTTGTTTTGTGTAGCACCAAGGTTCTGGAGAAACGTCGTCTCATTTCACTGTGTACTGCATCAGCTATATATAGTTGAAATGACAATAAGAGCTTCTTGACATGACTTGATAATGTTTGGTTAGCTAGTTAGCAAGTTAGCTAGGAAACAAGCCATGTACATGAATCCCGGTGAGAGGAAGCCTATGTAGCCATAGTCCTTATTCTCTCCTGATAAAGTTTTTTTAATGTAGCACATCGTGTTTGCGGCCACGAAAAAACGTCAGTGAAGTCGTTGGCCAATATTTCAGGCATGACAAGTGGTGTTCTCTCCTCACATCACAAGTAAAAAACATTATTTGAGACTGGATTGCGTCTTTATTTTTCCCTTGATGTTTAACCTCGAAGGTGACTGTGTGTTGTGCAAGTAGGAACGATAAGGCTGCTTGACACGGCCCTTGATTTTACTCGGTTTCATCAGTGTTTCTACATACCTGCCTGTTCCTGGTTCAGAAAAAAGAAATCGCCGCTAATTAAGCCACCTAATAAAAACAGTCCATCTGTCGCGTGTGTAGTGCAGCAAGCTGCGTGATGGGGAAGCGTTAAAGCATCAACGTGCATTGTGTTTAAACAAGAACAGCGAACTAAAAGTCAATAGGAAGTGTGAAAAAAACGAATTGTTTTATCCACCCCTGTAATAAATCTAGGAGAGCTTCTGATGATGGGATACAAAATGTTTAGATGTAACTGTTTTGAATTCTGTGGCTGAAAAGTTCATGAATAAAAAGCTCTCACAGCTCCATTAATTCATGCAGAGTATACATATTTGCATAATGTTCCCTAATATTTGAACAGTCGGATAAAAATAAATAAAATAGCCTGAATCTGTGCTGCAGTTTTAAGGTGGATTTATTTTCACTGACATGGATCCCTGGGTGCAAAGTTTTGAGACTGCCCTATAAAACACTCATAGTTATAATTATATTTTCCTGTCTTAACGTGCTGATTTTGCCCAGTATGGGACACGTTTCCTGCTTGTGCCTCTCTGTGGCCTTATTTCCCACTTGCATTCTTCGTGTTCAAGTGCAACAGTGTTGATTTATTTTGGTATCTCCCTAACGTTTCCCCCTGTTGTAAACACGTACGAAATGTAAACAGCAGTAGAGATATAGAGCAGTGTCTGTGGGCTAAGTGGTGGCTGTTATACAGTAAGCTGTATCTAGAGGAATAAAGAATGACCTGATATTGAGTTTTGTCCTTTCCTTCGCCAAAATGAAAACGTAGATGTCAGTAACTCGAATACTATCAAGTTTTCCCAAATTTCCTAGCTGTAATTAAGTCCTGAAGAGTAACTTTAGGAAGAAAACTTGTTTAAAAAAATGCTATGCCTACACCTAAACCTCAGAAGCTGTAAGGTGTCTTCAGCGATTCTCTTATCCTTGTGTGGACATTTGATCCCGACCAAGATAAAAAAAAAAAACCCACACAATCACACAAACTTAACAAGCACATAAAAATAATACAAGCTCAAAGATTGGTGCTTAAACAAATTTTGCAATTTTTTAATCAACATTTCTTCAAAGGAATGTACTAGTTTTTTAACCTCTCTTTCTAAGAGGTGTGTATGGGGTGAAGGGAAAGCAAGGAAAGAAAGAGAGGGAGTGGTGAGAGTGGGAGAGAAGGATGGAAGGATGAACACGGAAAAGAAAACAGCTCACACACAAATGCAGTGTCCCACAAACGTTTCAACACAGCAACAGGAGAGGAGCGGAGGTCCTTAAAATGGCCGTCACTTGCTGGCTATTGGCACAGAGAAACATGTATACGCGCACACACTGAAGCGTTCTCTACAAAAAAATCACACACTCCTCTTGATTCCTTTTCTTTTTTTTTTTTTGTCTGCCTGCAAAACACAGGTCTCAGCATCCATGGCTGAAAGCAAGCGCATGAAGAAAGGCTGAAAGGAAAAACACAGAAATGTAACAACATGGAAAAAACAAAGTCCAGACATGTTCGTATTTCCAGAGGTGTCTTCAGCGTTCAGGAGGCCGCATTGTTCGACAGGACTCTTCGAGAAAGCTTCGACCAGCTTTTGGATACTGAATAGTCCTCAGATGCTGGGGTTTGTGTGTGTGTGTGTGTGTGTGCACCACACACACTCATGAGTCCACATCCACAGGAAAGAAACATGGCTTACGAAAATCAGGATTTAATGAACAGAAACGTTGAAAGCTGACCAACAAATAAATGCACCATACTTATTTGTCACTTAACAACAAAGCAACACTGACAACTTGATTGTGAAGATTTAACAGAGAATATTGACATGACACCAAAACAATGCTGTTCACTTGCTGCAGTGTTACACCAGATCAACTCAGACACACTCGTACAAAAACTCTGTCATTTTCATATCCGGGTTCTAAACAAGTCTCGCCTTGAGCACTAAACACACCGGCAATGTGGTGCAAGGCCTGAAGGTTCAAGGATTTGGTTGTGTGTGTGTGTGTGTGTGTGTGTGTGTGTGTGTGTGTGTGAGGTCCTCTGTCTCAATGCAGCTTTGAACATAAAGTAAGGAAACCTGATATACTGATTAACTGTAACACGAGCAGTAGCGTACATTACCTTAACGACCATCTTCTAGCATCAGCACACACAGCAATGTAAAAGAGCACATTCTGAAAATATGAGACTCTCGTTGGCACAATCGGACACACACATGCTGTGTGTGTGTGTGTTCTTTAGTCCTGGAATGCATGGGTGTAATCTGAATGTGTGTGCATGGGTGTTTGTGTGTGAGAGTCCAATCAGAATTCATTTCAGGTAATCAGCGTCTATGAGGACATCCAGAATGGATTTTGATTGTGTACTCTGTGTGTGTGTGTGTGTGTGTGTCTTTTCAAGTGCATTCTCATTTTCTGAAGCGGTGGAATGTGTGTGTGTGTGTGTGTGTGTGTGTGTTGTTTTAGATTAAGGTGTGCTGTGAGAGAGTGAAAGAATTTGAACTGAGTCTCAAATATTTCCACCCAAAGTACGAGCAGGTGTACGAAAGCCTATTTCCATCTCTCCAGCTGAGACAGAACGAGTGAATCCCCTTTCTTTTCCAGCTGTGTAGTTGAGAATCCTGCATTTCCCAAGCCCCTGTTTCACACAACCTCTTTCAAGAGTCTGTTAAAAACCCACCTCCGTCGCTCCACCTCTCATCCCTTCATCCTCCCCCATCCCGACGACCTCCTTCGAGGATCCCCCCCACCCATCACCTTTTGTCTTTACCCTGCACTCCTGTCTGTTCGTCTTTTCCCTTTCCTTCATAGGCAGCTCTGGCATTCTTTTCTTTACCCCCACCCTCTTTCTTTTTTCTTTTTTTTTTTGTAAAAAAAGAAAGTGTCTTTGCACATAAAAAAAAAAAAAAATTCTCAGATTGTGCCTCTACCTCAACACTTTCACAAAACGAGGTCTAGCTTCAAAACTACATCATTGTACAAGGAGCTATAAAAATATACATGGAGAGTGGAGACTCCTGGGAAATGAGGAATGACTAGGGGTCAAAAGAAAACAGAAAACCTTCATGAAATGAAATACAAAGTATTAAATTAACTTACAATACAAAGAAGAAACAGGGTCAGCGCAGAAAAGAAAAGCAGAAAAAAAAAATGGTCTAAAAACAGATATGGTGTTTTACATCTTGAAAAAAGAAAAGGACATCTAGAAATTATTTTACTGAATATTCATATATAATTATATTCTATATTGAATGAAAGCGATAAAAAAAAAACACTTTTTGATATTCGCTCATTTTTTGTGTTTTGGTTTTGAAACAGTCTAACTCACATTCACTCAGGTACAATGCTCCCTCACAGATAAACACACACACTCACACACACACTCACACACACCAACACACTGTAACTAAAGCACACGATATGCGCACTCACTGTTGCACTCTGTGCGACAGCAGTGTCATAATTATTACCCTACACACTCACAAAATACACACGTTATTAAAATATACAAGATCTTCAATGCGATGCTATGGCTCCTCTAATCAAATGCAGGGCCTTGGGTCATGTGATGGCAGCGCTGCATTGTAATTGGCTGAGCCAGGTGCCAGGTTCCTCTTATCCGAGGAACAACAAACACAAATGGGACAAACTAAACTGCTATTTGTGAGTTATTGTAGTGTTCAAGTTCAGGTAATATCACACTGATCTAGGGTCAGTTTACTTTCAGTTTCTCTCTCTCTTTTTTTAGTTTGTTTTATTTCATTTTTGCCGTTACTTCACAATGGTTCATTTTACGGTGCGTTTCTCAGGGACACCTTCAAGAGACATCAAGCTATTGATTCTCTCTCTTGCTCCAAGGGGCCTGGTTTAATGTTATGAGAGCTTTGCGTACTCTTAGAAGAAGAAAAAATAGCCCTCACACAGGGATTTTCTCTAAATACTTAAAACACGCTCCTCCTGATTACAAGAGTCAGAGGTTTAGGAGGCGTGTGTATATGTGTATATGTGTGTGCGTGTGTGTGCGTGTATGTGTGTGTGTGTGGGTGAGAGTGGGTTTCAGTCACAGGGTTTGGGGCTTTCACAGTCAGAGCTGAGACTGCAGAGATACAGGAGAAGTCGGTTCATACTGCTATGGTTTAGGTAGTAGGTGAGGGGGCATGGTCTGGGCACTGCAGGCTGGCATTAATGCTGTTCGCCCGTCCTCATACTTTATAGTAGATGTTGGCGGGGCTCTGAGGTGGCATCTCCTGCACAATGTAGACTGGGTGCCCGTAGTCCCCACTAACCTTCTCATAGTGCGGGCAGTAGGCCGAGTCTGAAGTGCGCAGGGGGATGATGATGTCACTTGGCTCAGAGCCGTTGTTGTTGCCACCTCCTCCTCCACCCCCGCGCTTAGGTGAGGTCAGGGATGAGAGAGAAAGTGGTGGGTGGTGCGACTCTGAATGCTTCGAGTGCCGCCGACGGTAGCACACCACACAAATGACTGCAGTGACCAAAAGGAGGAAGGCGGAGCCTCCAGCTGCTCCTGCGATGACGGCAATGTTGGAGGCAGGGAGAGGACCATTTGCACCGCCTGCTGTGGCTCCGCCCCCACCAGGCACTCTAGGAAGAGTTGTGTTCCCACTGCCACCTGAAAAAATGAGAGAAGACAGGAAGATCCTATAACTTATGCCTTCAACACATGCCCATTGAATTGCACTTACTCCTTATTTACTACACTGACCTCAATATTTGTCCTAAAAAAGGTTTAATCTACAACCTTAGGTATTCTTTGACTTGTCTCTCTGGTGGGACCGTTAAATGTTCTATGTACTCTTCTTACCCTCTGAACCCAAAGCTAAGAATCCAAAGAAATCTTGAAGAACCTTTCATAACATTACATCAGTGTATTATCATATTAATAAAATCTCACATTTGGTGATTAATGCAAGAATTTGCTCTAATTGTTTAAATAATGGGAGCAACAGAAATTAACACTTTTTGACATGCAATACATTGGTACACATGCAATAATATTGGTATCTCTTTTCCCTCAAGATAGTTTGGGGTTAAAACAGCCAGGACATGAAGAGTTGTCTGATAGGTCAACTAATATCTCTAACAAAACAATATAACCAGTTTTGAAAATATGTGTGAAGACTGGCAGTTATCAAGGTCTTCGAGACGTACTGCTACAAGACAACCAATATAGACGTATCTCCCAGTTCCTGTTTTCTGAGTAAAATCATAAATCAATGAGAGAAAGGTTTTACACTTATTTCCATTGTATAATTCATGGCAACAGTTTCCTACACACACACACCCACACACAAATGAGTTGTAGCGCTTAGTGGCATGTGACTACTGAACTCTACCACAGATTATCTGGAGAAAATAGAGCATGTCTCATTGACAATGAGCAATAGCTTTTCATCTCCCAGACCCCATTCTACATCATTAAACAGATGGGTGAAATGACCACGGTTGGAAAACGTGGACAATATGGCGGGTGGAACACCATAGCGTTAGACGGCACAAAGTTTAGGGTCGGATTCTACACTTACAATACATCCAAAAGGCAAAAGACCAACTGCTAATTTGCTAAATGATGGTCACAATGGGGGGTTGATGTGTTCTTGTGTCTGTTTGTTTCTGTTTGTGTGTGTGTGTGTGTGTGTGTGTGTGTGTGTGTGTGTGTGTGTGTATAGTAGCCAGGGAGACAAGAGAAGCTCCAGCCGAGCAGGGGCTTTTTCAGTAATATCGGGGACCTGTCTGCAGACGCACTCGATTGCTACATCTTTATTCTGCACACAACTCATCTAGTTTTCTTTCTCTTTCTCCTGTACCCCTCTCCTCCTCCTCAATATCCCTTCGCTGTGTGGCTCTGAGTCTGTTCCTGTTATTGACCGTCTCTCACTTCACAGCCGCCTAAGTGATCTTCCTGTACAATATCTGCATCCCCTCTAGCAAGCCACAAGTCTGACGCTCCTCTAGGGTCATCTCTTATTGCTTGTGGGTGTGGCCTGTCTAGTAGGGGTGGGTGATAGGGCAAAATATGGCAAATTTAATTGGCACTTAAAGATTTTTCCCAAATACAGAATACATATCACTTTTCTACCAAAGTGCAAGTAACTCAGTAGCACAAGATATTTTTAAAAAACCTTTCAAAATGATGAAACAGCTGCAAAGCAGACATCCAACTGGCTAGTAGTTACTGCAAATACTGATGTTGGCCAGTGTTATGAAAGTGCTAATGAAAGTAGTGATGCTCTCAGAAAAGTGTGATGTAATTTACCACAATATTGATAGCATATTGCCATATTATCCAGCCCTGCTGTGCAGATGTTTTTAGGCCTGGGAGTAGCCAAACTGCATAAATGTTATGGTATAATTAACACACATCACCGTATTACTTTAGTTTCAGATGCATTTTAATACTGTAATAAAATCCAGCCAATAATTAAACTATGGTCATAAATATTTCTTCTGTATTTGTGCACCAAACAGTGTTAAATGGGCATTAAACTGAAAATGAAAAGTTCAAGGATTGGTATGTGGTATTTTTTGGAGCCAATCGTTTAGATTCATTGCCACTCAATCCAAGTCACCTGTCACTGTCAGCAGAATCATGGCTCCTGTTGCTTTGTCACTTGCTAGGCTGAACACAGGCTAAGAGAATAAGAGAGATCTACTGTCACTTCTTTATCATTGTCTGTCCCTGTCCTTGCTTCTGTCACTCCTTTCCTGTGTTAGTAATGCTGGATGGTATATAGCGCATGTCTCCCGCTCCTTACCTCCCTCTTGCTCTTTAAAATTCTTTAACTGTCACTCCTCTCTTCCTCGTAAATCACCAACCCCTGCTCGGTATTTATCTCTCTCAACCTCCCTCCCTCCCCAATGTGGCTTACTTTTTTAGCCCTATAAAAATTTCACCCCAAGTTGCCTCAATGTATGTGTGAGTCAGTGTATGTGTGTGTGTGTGTGTGTGTGAGTCAGCATGTGTGTATGTGCAAGTGATGTGTAAAGCAGCGTGAAGGCGGACTAAGAGATAAAGAACAGTTCTGGAAGTTCTTGACAGAACAAACCTCAGACAAATTCGAAGAATGACTAATAATCACCTCTGTCCTCATCCTCCCTCTCTTCCTTGTGCCCTCCCTCCTTCCACCCATCTTCTCTGTCTGTCTTCCTCTCTTTATCTTCCTCGCCATCTCTCTGGACCAACAAAAAATGGGGCGCCAAAATAATGGCAATAATAACTCTTTGAAATGGCTTCCCACTCATCCCTGCAACCCTCTCCTCTCCCAGGACAGCCATTATCAAACCATACACTGCCTCTGGCGTGGGCCTCGCAGGCCTCGCAACAGACGCAGAGGAGAGTGAGAAGCACAGAGAACAGAGGGATGGAATATATCAAAAGGAACTGCAGTGCCAGCATTCGGCCGTTTCTCCCTCTCGCTCAAGCCATATGTCGCCTCTTTCCCTGATTTTCTCTCCGTGACCATGAGAGAGTGTTTTGAGTCTTTGGTGGGATGTGTTGCATGCATCCAGTCTGTTGCTTTGGGATGTTTTAACAATAATCTGGGTTTACAGTTTTATGAGCTTACCTTGGTTTCTGGTGTTGGTATGACCTGCCTGGTCTGGTTTGGCAGATTTTGGGGGCAATCCGTAGGGACCTATGGAAAATAATTTTAAACATTTTAAACATGAAACCAACAGCACAGGCTAGCTTTGAGAACAGCCATGCCACCCCAATTGAGCCTTGCCACAACATGATGCATAATATCTAGTTTACTTCAATTTAAATAATCATGATAGTTGCATTGTAGGTATGTTGATCAAATCCTTTAAGTGCTACATTTACATGACCAGGGTGAAATGACACAAATCCAATTTTCTGCCTTAATGTGAATCAGATTTCTTTTTTTTCCCCCCAAGACCTTCTGGACATAAAAATCCAATCTTTTCAAATCAGACTTGAGCCACTTTCATATGTGGTCCTAGCTGGGATACATATCTGATAAGTGGCCATGTGACATGAATGAGAACAGTCAA